>CAUYQV010098307.1:0-10236 GCA_963574575.1 Galagoides demidoff | reverse complement strand
AGCTATCCCCCTGGGTAGAGTGCCATGGCATCACAGCTCATAGCAACCTCCAACTCCTAGGCTCAAGCGAGTCTCCTGCCTCTGCCTCCCAAGTAGCTGGGACCACAGGCGCCCGCCACAACGCCCGGCCATTTTTTTTTTTTTTTGGTTGCAGTCATCATTGTTGTTTGGCTGGCCCGGCTGGGGATTCGAACCCGCCACCTTAGGTGTATGTGGCTGGCGCCTTAGCCCATTGAGCCACAGGCGCCGAGCCTTGTTATCTTTTAATTTTTTCATCACTGCTTTGATGAGCATTTTTATGGTTAAAGCTTTGCATATATCATTTTTTACACATCTAGGATAAGTCCTAGAAGGAGAATTTCTGGACCAAACAATATTTCTTACTTGTGTACACATTCCTATATCAGTTTTTCATCAACTATGTGCCCTGGAAATACTCAGTAATTGACTATCTTTCCTGGAATCACTCAGTAATCAAATGTCTTCTCTGGGAATCACTCAGTAATTGACTGTCTTCCCTGCACAGACTCGGTCATCAACTATGTGCCCTGGAAATACTCAGTAATCAACTATCTTCCCTTAATGGACTCAGTCATCAACTATTTGCCCTGGATTCACTCAGTAATTGACTATCTTCCCTGGATGTACTCAGTCATCAACTGTGTGCGGTGGAATGACTCCATAATCAACTATGTTCCCGGGACTAACTTGGTCATCAACTGGTTTCCCTGGACTGATTCGGTTATCAACTGTGTATTCTGGAATGACTCAGCAATCAACTCTTTTCCCTGGACTGATTCAGTCATCAAATGTGTGCCCTAGAATGGGTCTGACTCAGCTCTTT
Source organism: Galagoides demidoff (assembly GCA_963574575.1). Lineage (NCBI taxonomy): Eukaryota > Metazoa > Chordata > Mammalia > Primates > Galagidae > Galagoides > Galagoides demidoff. The sequence continues at coordinate 9,392 of CAUYQV010098307.1, read as the reverse complement.
CCTCTGACATGAGTCTATAGTCAATTATGTTCCCTGGACTTACACATTTTATGGACTGTGTTCCTTCTCTATCATATCATCCCACCATCACCTGTTTTCCTTGCAGTGACTCAGTTATGCCTTGTTTTGCATACTGGGAGCATCTCCATGTCATCCCATCAGCAATTCCCTCCCCCCAACTGACTGGGCCATCTATGGTTTGCCCTGCACTGCTAACAGAAACTCTTCTCTGTAATAACTCAGTGGTCACTATTTTCCCTGGTGTGACTGGGTCTTTGCCTTTTATAAATAAATTTAGAGGATCGGTCCCTAAGGGAAAAAAAGTACAAACTGTAACTCTGCACTCACATTATCTTATTTAATCTTCACAAGCAATCACAAATATTTCCTTTCCTCCCATCTTCATTCGCTTTTTAACAGCATTAAACTTGGGACATACAGTAACAGAAGAAGGGGCACTGATAGTTTCTTGTATGGCTATGCCCTAAGGGTTACTACCAAAGTAGGGAGGTTGTCTGTGCTAACATGACCTGTAACCACCACAGCTTTTGCTCACCAGTCCTCCCTATACCCTTTATGTATTAATCTGGATGTGCCTGGAACTATCATGGGGCACTTTAAAAAACACAAGTGCCTTGGTTTTACCTCCCCCCCCCCCCCCGCAAGATTATGATGCTATTGGTTCAGGGGAAGATAGGGTTTAGGGGATGTTAAAAGCTTCCAAGTAGATTTTTATGTGTAACCAAGGGTGACAACAACTGTTATGGGTGAGATGAGAAAGATGAGGGGCATAATCAATGACAGGAATATACCATCCTCCTTTGTAGAAAGATGTACCAGTCATTACTTCTCTCTGCCTTTGGCCAATATTTAATGTTTGTATCACAAAATTAGAATTATGTTCTATTCATAAAAAAATGTGTATCTATCTATCTAGTGAGTTAAACTAATGTCAGTTTCATTTGTCTATGATGTAAGTTAATTTCTAAGGAATTCTGTGTTTTATTACCTCTGTACTTTCTGAAAAGCACATGAAATTAATATATTGAAAGGAAATGAAATATACATTTTATATATTCTATATTACAGTGAATAGATGTTTATAAGAAACTATTTTCGGTATTTAAAAGTAATTATATATAGTTCATATATATACATATATGTACACTATGTATACACACACATATATAAAATAACATCAACCTTTGAGCAACACAGGGAAGGAGGTGATGACCCCCATATAGTCAAAAATCTATGTGCAACTTTTGGCTTCTCAAAATCTTAACTACTAAGAGCCTACTGTTAACTGAAAGTCTTAGCAATAAAGAGTCAATTAGCACATACTGTGTATGTTACAAATATTATATACAGAACTGGAGGAATCACATTACCTGATTTCAGATTATACTATAGAACTGTAGTAACTGAAAAATCATGGTATTAGCATCAAAACAGACACACAGACTAATAGAATAGAGAATCCAGAACCAAATTCTCATATCTATAGTGAATTTATCTTTGACAAAGGTGCCAAGAATATACATTGGTAAAAAGACTTTCTCTTGAGAAAATGGTGTTGGAAAAACTGGATATCCACATGCACAAGAATTAAACCAGATCCTTATCTCTTGCCATACACCAAAATCAAATCAAAATGGATTAAAGACTTAAACAGAAGACTTGATACTTTGAGACTACTTAAAGAAAATATTAGGAAAACACTTTAGGACATCAGTCTGGGCAAGGACTGCTTTAGTAATACCACCTTACCCCTGGTCAGAATGGCCATTACTAAAAAGTCAAAAAGCAGTAGATGCTGGCACGGATGCAGAGAGAAAGGAACACTTATGCACTATTGGTGGGACTACAAATAAATACAAACCCTATGGAAAATAGTGGATATTTCTTTTAAGATATATGGACTTACCATTCAATCTAGGAATCCCACTCCTGGGTATCTACCCAATGGAAAATAATTCATTTTATTGAAAAGATACCTGAACTCCTATTTTTATCCCGGCACAATTCACTTTTCCAAAGATGTGAAATCAACCTAACTGCCCATCAGTACAACTATGGATAAAGAAAATTTGGTATATAGAGCACAACTGAGCTATAAAAAGGAATGAAGTAATGCATTTTACAGTTTGCATGGAACTGGAGACAATTATCATAAGTGAAGTACCTCAGCAATGGAAAAAGCAACACCACATGTAGTCTGTAGTAATTGGTAGCTAAAAGTTGTGCACATATGTGCACAAAGAAATGTAAAGGACATTGGAAACTAAGGACGGGAAAGAAAAATGGGGTGAGTGGTTAAAAAATTACCTAAAATTAACACTCTTTTGGTGATGCCCCCCCTAAAACCCCCAAATTTAGCATTATATATTGTAAAGTATCAATGCAACACAGTAGTTCTCAACCTATGGGTCATGACCCCTTTGTAACAATGAAAATATATCCTGCATATCAGATATTTACATTATGATTCATAACAGTAGCAAAATTACAGTTATGGAGTAGCAAGAAAAATAATTTTATGGTTGGGGGTCACCATAACATGAGGAAATGTATTAAAGGGTCATGACATTAAAAGGCATTAGGAAGACTGAGAACCACTGATGTAAAAGAAAAATTGGTATCCCTTAATATTTTGAAATACAAAAATAAATAAAATAAATTTGTCAATTACACCTCAAAACTGCAGACAAAGTAAATTAAAAAATGAGAAAATTATGACTGGGCATGGCGGCTCACACCTGTAATTCCAGCACTCTGGGAGACAGAGGCAGGTGGATTGCCCGAGCTCAGGAGTCTGAGGCTAGCCCGAGCTACAGCGAGACCCTGTCTGTGAAAATAACTGGACATTGTGACAGGAGCATGTAGTCCCAGCTAAAGATTTGAGCTGACATATGAAAAATGAAAATGAGTCAGTCATGTGAATAACATGAAGAAGGATTTTCTAGGAAGAGGAAGTAATTGCAAGTACAGTGGTCTTTTTAAAAAGAAGTCTTCCTGGGGCAGTGCCTGTGACTCAAAGGAGTAGGGCACTGGCCCCATATGTTGGAGGTGGTGGGTTCAAACCAAGTCCTGGCCAAAAACTGCAATAAATAAATAAATAAATAAATAAATAAATAAATAAGTCTTCCTAAATTTTATTGGCACTGAAATAGAATACTGGTTGAGCATAAACCTCTCCAAAGTATTTAAAAAATATCCCAAAATATTCAAAAGAAACATGAATATAAAAATCTAATCTTTCTCTCCAGCCTCCCTGGAGATGATTCAAGGATACAAACTATAATCTAGAATGAGAGATATGTTGGATGGCGGCACCTACAAGTTGTTCTGTTCTCACAATGCAGAATCTTTAACTCTTCCCTTAGTTTTGAGAAATCCTCTCTAAGTCTTCATGCTTCTTTCTTCAAGAGATGTAATATTAAGTATTCATCTTTTTGGTTATCCTTGCTGTAATGGTTAATTTTAGGTGTTAACCTGATTGGGTTATGAAATTCCTACTAAAACATGTTTTGGGGTGTGTCTGTGAAAGTATTTCCAGAGATGAGTAGCCTGGGAGCCTGAGTGGACTAGTTGGCAAATGTGGGTAGGCACCATCCAATCTGCTACAGGCCCAGAGACAGCAAAAATGGAAAATAGGCAAATGTGTCAATCTATCTTCTGGAACTAGGATACATTGTACTTCCAGGCTCCTCAACCTTTGGACTCCCAAACTGATAACAGTAGTCTCTTCATTTATTAGTACTTTGACCTCAAACTGAGAGTTACACCATTGCTTCCCTAGTTTGGAGGGCTTCAGCCTTGTATCTAGCAATGTTACCAGCATCTTCAGCTTGCAGACGGCCTGTCATGAGTCTTTATCAGCCTCCACAATTACGTAAGCCAATTTCTCTACTAAATCCTCTCCCATATACATCTACATGCATATATCTATTATATATCTCTATTTCTATCTATGTCCTATGTTTTCTGTCTCTCTGGAATGCTGTGACTAATATACTCACAAAGAAGGTATAGGAATATGTGACCCAGGTTCCACCAGTTAGGCACAGTCGTTTGACAGTTTGTCTCTAGAGATACAGTTATAGTTGTGGGAAGGGATCATTTTCTCTTTAGTAGTCAAAATGATACTGTAAATATGTCCCTGGCCCATAAGTGAAATGGTACACATCTTGTGCTCCAAAGATGTGGTGGTGTTCTTATGAGACCAGTTCTGAAGATGACTTTGTCTATCATTTCTGGAAGTATTGCTTGAAGCCTGTACACTAAAGCTCTCAATTATTTTTAAATCAATTTTAATAAGCTCCTTCCCTTATTGCTCTGTATAAGCCTCTGTTGCTTGTGATTTAGAGCTTTGAATAATAGGGTAGCTAAAGCATAATGAGAAAGGGAATGAGTTCTAGGAGATTGTGGGAGGCCAAATAATGGCTCCATAGAGATGTCTGCATTTTAATTTCACAACCCTACAAATACTCTATATTATACAGCAAAAGGGATGTTCCAGATGTGATTAACAGTCTTGCGATGTTTAGATTGCCGTGGATCATCTAGGTAGGTGCAATCTAGTGAAAATGGTCCTTATAGGATATGGACAGGAGTGTCAGAGACCTTGAAGGAGATGTGATAAGGGAAGAAGAGGTCTGAGTCATGTGGGGCTACAAGACAAGAAATTCAGATAACCACTAGAAGCCAGAAATGGTGAAGAACAGATTTTCTTCTACAATCCGCAGAAGGAATGCAGCAGCACTGCCAACCTATTTTAGACTTGTGACCTTCATAACAGTAAGATAATATATTTGTGGTTGTCTTAAATCACTAAGTTCATGCTAATATTTAATAAGAAATAGGAATTTAATGCAGAGAAGTCAGAGAAGAAAGCCCAGGCTGGACCTTGTATGATCTTGTAGGTCACATGAAGTTTAGACTTTAAGTATAATGTGAAACCATTGGAGGATTTTATATAGGAAAATTATGTTATCTCAAATATGATTATGAAACATGATTTTTGCACCTACATAGAAAAATTTATCAGCATAAGGAGGTACCACAATGGATGAAGACATATCAGTGGGTCATGGATGTAGAAGTATTTAGTTGAGAGGGATAAGGTAAATAGGTATAGAGTAAAAGGGAGATTTAATTGATACAAGGCTCACAAGAAAGAGACAGAATGAACCCTAAGTACTAGCAGAGGTATTATCTTTCATTGGAAGGGACAGCTACATTATTTTAATGGGGAGAAATAGGATAAAATGTGTATATTCAAGTATGTTTTACATGGGCAATATTCCATGTGATGGTATTTTACTTTCTTAAAAGGAGAAGACTATCTTCACAAAGTGAAGACAATTAGCATTAAGCATTTTCTTCTCATGATATAAAAAGACATAAAAACATTATACTTAAACTAAGTAACATCTATTTTGAATTTAGTCTAGCATTGAATATTAAGAATTGACTACAGGGCTGAGGTTATACAAATAAATGAGACTTAGACCAGGATGAATGATTGAGTTGAGGTTTTCAACACAAACACTCTTTTTTCTATTTTTTTTATTGAATGGTAACTGTGTACATTAATGCACTTCTGGAATACAGTGTGGTGTTTTCACATACAATTTGAAACATTTCCATCAAACTGCTTAACATAGCCTTCATTTCATTTTCTTAGTTATTGTGTTAAAACGTTTATATTCTACTCTTTGAAATATTCACTTGTACCCTTGGAAGATAAACCACCGAAGTGAGCCCTCCAATCCTCGTCCCTCTACCTAGTCCCCCTTCCCCTCTCCCTCCCCCCCCTTATTCTTAGGCTTTTATTAGGTTATAGCTTTCATATAAAAGGTATATATTAGTTTCATATTAGGGTTGTGTAAATTGGATACTTTTTCTTCCATTCTTGTGATTCTGTGCTCAGTAGAAAATTTTCCAGCTCCATCCATATGAATATGAAGGACTTAAAGTCTCCATCCTTCTTTATGGCTGCATAGTATTCCATGGTGTACATCTACCACAGTTTGTTGATCCATTCATGGATTGATGGGCACTTGGGCTTCTTCCATGACCTGGCAATTATGAATTGGACTGCAATAAACATTCTGATACAAATATCTGTTGTAATGTGATTTTTGGTCGTCTAGGAATATACCTAATAAAGGAATTGCAGGGTCAAATGGCAGGTCTATTTTTAGTTCTCTAAGTATTCTCCAGATGTCTTTCCAAAAGGAACGTATTAGTTTACATTCCCACCAGCAGTGTAGAAGTGTTCCCTTTTCTCCACATCCAAGCCAGCATCTCTGGTTTTGGGACTTTGTGATATGGGCTAATCTTACTGGGGTTAGATGATATCTCAAAGTAGTTTTGATTTGTATGTCTCTGATGATTAAGGATGGTAAGCATTTTTTCATATATCTGTAGGCCGTGCACCGATCTTCTTTAGAGAAATTTCTCTTCAAGTCCCTTGCCCACTCTGAGATGGGATCACTTGTTTTCTTCTTGCTAATACATTTAAGTTCTCTGTGGATTCTGGTTATTAAACCTTTGCCGGAGACATAACCTGCGAAAATCTCCCATTCTGAGGGCTGTCTGCTTGCCTTACTTACTGTGTTCTTGGCTGTGCAGAAGCTCTTTAGTTTGATCAGCTCCCAATAGTGTACTTTTGATGTTGCTTCAATTGCCCAGGGTGTCCTCCTCATAAAATGTTCACCCAGGCCTATTTCTTCAAGTGTTTTATTACAAACCACTCAAATAAATAAACAAAACAATTCATTTGTGAATACTCTATACCACTAATAATATAACAACTTAAAAAAATCTAAGCCTATTTAACTATGTGCTGTTCTGACCATGTCTACACTGTTACTTTCTTCTAAGAATCATATTAGAAGGGTATTTATAAACATTCAGAATAGGACAAACAATATGATGAAATATCTTGAAACCATTTCAAGAGAAACAGCTGGAGAAAGTGTGGATGGTTAGCAAACACTAATTTTCATATATTTAACAGGCTGTCATGAGAAAGAAAGTATGTAATAATAGTCATTATTTAAATGGAGATAATAATACCATGTAATGTGAAAAATTCTTTTCGGGATTAAATGAGCATATTCATATATGCATATCATTATTTATGCTATTATTAATATACAGTTGACCTTGGAACAATACAGATTTGAACTGCTCAGATTCGTTTCTGTGTGACTTTTTTTTCAACCAACCTATGATTGAAAATAGAGTATTACTGGGATGTAAAACTCACAAATATGGAGGGCCAAATTTTTGTGCATGTGGTTCTATAGGGCACCATGGTCTTGGGTATGCACAGATTTGGGCAAGAGTGGAGGTGGGAAAGTCCTGGAACCAATTCCCCACATATACCAAGGTTTGATTGTATTCTGATTTTTCTAGAGGGCATCATCAGTTACAACAAATCAAGTTTAAGCCAAACATAAAGATGAATATTCTCTAATATTAATGACAAATGTCTAAATATAGGATATTCTGCCTGATTTGAAAGAAGCCAAGCAGAGGACAGATTGTTGTCAGGATAATTTAGAGGATGAGCCTAAGATTGCTATGCTTTAATGCTTTGTTGGGGGTCATTAGAAAGGGGAAGAAAAGCAACTTTCTTGTACCATTGTGATAGCCATTAGGCCTATTTGCTGGATATGTTGTTTTTTTCTTTGGGGGGCATGGTAGAATTGCACTGCTTATCCATTTATGATTGTGTAGCCTGATTGACTAGTTCTGTATAGTGAATGAGAACATTGGATCATTTAATTAGTCATATAGGCATTTTTACAGAGTTATCTTTTCCCTCTGGCACAGTGGCAAGCAATGTTACAAGATGATGGGTGTGCTGACAGCTTGGGAAATAAATGATTATAATATGAGCACCCTGCAGAACAATGGGAGATATGTCATTTGTGTAAGAAATAAACTTCTTATTTTCAGTCACTAAGATATGAGGGCTGTTTGTAATTGCAGTATAATCTAAACAACCTTGATCAATATAACCATATTAAAATCCAGATGTTTTCAGTGACTCATGCAAGTTATTGCTTACCATATAGAAGATGAGTTAGCATCTTAAGAGGAATTGAAGTAATTAACATTTTTATACACTCAGTACAGATAACATTTTTCATTCTAATTTTTCAATCTCTGTTTCTTCACCTTCTGCTACCCATAGTTTCTACTTCAGGTGAAAGAAGGAAATGCAAGGAAGCTTGAGTTGTTCCACGAGTCTTCCCGGTATGAGATGGTGACATTCAACAATTTGTGAGAGGTCAGAAACTATCCATTCCTGTATCTACACACACACACACACACACACACACACACACACACACACACACACACGCTTTAATCACCTTAATACTGTCATCTTTCCTAATTATCTGGGCCATATGACTCCACCTCTGGAGTCATGCCAGATAATTCTACTTTGCCACTCTTTCTTCTCTTTCTATAGTGCGCACAGGCCCATTTCTGGTCACAAAGTCTGTTATGGTATATTATTTTCTTGACTTGAGAAGAAAAAGAGAGTATAATTGAGAGAAAAATAAAAGATAATAGTAGGCTAAAGCTAATTTAGAGTGAAATGAGTGATGAAACCCTGACAGGAAATTTTGTGAGAAAAAGTGAAATCAACCAGGGGGAAGGTTTATGGAAATTCCAGCACACTTGGCTAGAGGGAAGTATTTGGACAATTGTGATGCTATGTTCATGGACCCTTTGTACCGATGTTTTTTGCATGTAAGCAAAGAAATTCAGATGATGAATATAGGCCACCAAATTACATTAAAGACATATCATAGCAATTTTATTTTATTTTTCTTTTTTTTTATTGAATGGTAACTATGTACATTAATGCACTTCTGGGGTACAGTGTGGGGTTTTCACATGCAATCCGAAATACTTCCATCAAACTGATCAACACAGCCTTCATGTCATTTTCCCAGTTATTGTTTTAAAACGTTCTCATTCTACTCTTAGAGAGATTCACTTGTACCCCTGTAAGATAAACCTCAGAAATGGTCCCTCCAATCCCCTTCCCTCCACCCATTCCCCCTTCCATTCTCCCTCCCCCCTCCCCACATTCTTAGGCTATTTGGTTATAGCTTTCATATAAAAGGTATAAATTAGTTTCATAATAGGGGTGTGTACATTGGATACTTTTTCCTCCGTTCTTTTGATACTTTGCTCAGAAGAACATTCTCCAGCTCCATCCATGTGAACATGAAGGACGTAAAGTCTCCATCGTTCTTAATGGCTGCATAGTATTCCGTGGTGTACATATACCACAATTTGTTGATCCATTCATGGATTGATGGGCACTTGGGCTTCTTCCATGACCTGGCAATTATGAA
>CAUYQV010098306.1:0-10742 GCA_963574575.1 Galagoides demidoff | reverse complement strand
GTGGGCACACCAGAAGCCCTGACATAGGCATGGTACAGGTAACCATGTAACATAAACATTTGTGCCCCCTTAATATTTTGGAATAATCAATCAGCCAAACAATAACATGTGCAAAAAAATTTAAACCATAACCTACTTTGTAATTTACAATTTATAATTGTAATTTATAAGACAATTAGTCTAATAGTCTCATATTTTTAGAGCATTTAAGGTTTAATTCATATACCATAAATTCACCTTTTAAAAATATAATCCAGTGGGTTATATTAGTCACAAAATTGTGCAGCTATCACAACTCATTCATTACCTCCCAAAAGAAACTCTGCACGTATCACTTATCACCCTCCATTTTATTTTCTCCCGACCCCTGAGAAACCACTAATCTACTTTCTGTTTTTATGGCTTTGCCTGTTCTGGACATTTTATAGATAGAAGGGGCCAAAAATGTATACACATTTTAAGACTAAACTTGTAATACCCAAGTCACATTTAACTTCTGCAATTACAAGAGGTTCTCAACAAACTTGTTTTCATCTTTTGTTATTGGCATATATTGAATATCACAAAATTTTTTTCCTATCTTAAAATGTGTATACGTATTTTTGGCACCTCCTGTACATAGACTCATACAGTATAGGGCGTTCTGTGTCTCTCTTTTACTTATCATTTAGTATTTAGCGTGTACTTCATTTCTTCGTTCTAGTATGTACTTCATGTTTTTTTATGATTGAATAATAACTCCATTGTATGGATATACCACATTTTGCTTCTCCATTCATCAGGTAATGAACATTTGCCTATTCTTCCCACTTCCTGACTGTTATAAATAATGTTGCTACAAAATACTTGTGTACTACAAGTGTTTGTGTGACGTATATTCTCAGTTCTCATGGATATGTACCTAGGAGTGAAATCGATGGGTCAATGGCAATTCTATGTTTAATGTTTTGGGGAACTGCTGAACTGTTTTCCATAGCAGGGGTACCATTTTATATCCCCACAAGCAATGTCTGAGGGTTTTGATTTTTCCACAACTTTGCCAACATTTGTTGTTGTTCACTTTTTATCATAGCTATCCTAGTGACTGTGAAGTAACTTCTCATTGTGGTTTTGATTGGAATTTCCCCAATAGCTAATAATTTTGAGCATATTATATGTGCTTATTGGCTCTCCGTGTATCTTTTTTTTTTTTTTTTGAGAAAGGCAATCATCTTAGGTTTTCATTTTAAAGAACGTTTCCTTATTCATTCCTTTACTGAGCACACATTTATGTAGCAGACCTGTGCTATGCACTAGGGACATAGAGACGCACGGAAGAGATTTCAGACTGAAAGGTGAAGTAGTCAGGTGTCTATTATTGGCATGAAGCCTTCATCCTAAGGGCAGATTGTCAAGGTCCATGAAGCCTTCAGTGAGGAAGTCTGTTCTGAAGACAGGGGCATGTCTAAAACTCATTTGTCCCTGGTTTAACCTTCCACAGATTTGGTGCTCACAGGGAACAATAAATAAGGCTTACAATCATTTACCCAAAATGTCAGTGATGAGCCTACAGAAATACTGCAAGTGTAGTCAAGAGTTCAGTTCTGAAACTAATTTATACCTTTTATATGAAAGCTATAACCAAATAGCCTAAGAATGTGGGGAGGGGGGAGGGAGAAGGGAGGGGGGGAATGGGTGGAGGGAGGGGAATTGGAGGGACCATTTTTGAGGTATATCTTGCAGGGGTACAAGTGAAATTCTCTAAGAGTAGAATCAGAACGTTTTAAAACAATAACTGAGAAAATGACATGAAGGCTGTGTTGATCAGTTTGATGGAAGTATTTCGGATTGCACGTGAAAACCCCACACTGTACCCCAGAAGTGCATTAATGCGCATAGTTACCATTCAATAAAAAAAAATTTAAAAAAATTTTAAAAAAATATTATCATTATTGCTTAATACTTCATTGCAGCAATCATCTGATTTTTTTTCTGAATATATCATTCTGATGGAAACAACACCCAGCTGAGGTCCCCTTAATCGCGAACTCCATAAAATCCTTTTACAACCATGCTTAATGTGGAAGGCTGGAAGGGCACCTCGTGGGAGGCTTCAGCGATGATAGGCAGTTGTCCAAAAACTTATTCATCAACTTCTGAGTGAATTTGACAATCAAGAAGATGATATTCACTTAGTGATATTATGTGTGACAGAGTTAAATGACTGGGAAGAAAATGAAATCTACTTTCCAGTAATTGATGGCATTGCTGTTAATGTTAAAACTGCAGAGATTTATAGAGCCTCTTTTCAATATCCAGGTCCAGAGGAGGAGCTATGCACTGCACGGGCTTTAACAGGAGGGACCAGTAATTAGCATTTATGATGCAAAGACAGAACAACTTCAGATAGGACTGTATTCCTGGATGCCATTTCCACATGTTGCTATCTGGTTGCAGGAAGATGATAAATCAAATACTAGAGAATTAATTTTTCCAGTTCACCCTTGACGGAGCCAATTCACTTTGTTGAACACATTAGATCTACCTTGATGTTTTTTTAAAAAGCATCCATCTCCAGCTAGCCCACTGTTTCTTGGAAATAAAACTCTACAAAAAAAAAATTAAGATGATAGCTTAGGGGAAAATATCTCTTCTCTAGGAATCTAAATATAGGATATTACCAAAGAAAGCAACTTTTTGGCATGACAAAGACCATTGGCTGGGTCTGGAAAGAATACGGATTTGGAACCTACATCCATTGAGCTTTTTTACTTGACATCTTTCAACAGAATTTCAAAATAAAATCTTATTTTGGCAAAGGAAAAAAAATAGATGCAACAATTCTTAACGAAATAATAGCAAATCATTTGCAGCAGCCTATTAAAAAGATCATTCACTGTTATCAAGTGGGATTAATCCCAGGGGTACAAGGATGTTCCAACATATACAAATCAAGAAATGTGATACATTACATCAACATAATGAAAGGCAAAAACATATGATCATTCCAATGGACACAGAAAAAGTATTTGATCAAATTCGACATCCCTTCCTGATTAAACTCTCAAAAAAATAGCATAGAAGGAACATACTTCCTAATAAAGGTCATATGTGACAACTCCACAGCCAAGATCATATTTAATGGGAAAAATTGAAAGCCTTTGTCTAATATCAGTAATGATGAGGATGCTCCTATCATCACTTTTATCCAACATAATACCAGAAGTCCGGTACAGAGCAATTAAGCAACAGAAATGGCAGAGTGAGTAAGCAAGAAGTAAAGGGCATCCAAAATGGAAAGGAAGATATTAAATTTGCCTTGTTGATATACGACAGATTCTAATATTTAGGAAAATCTTAATATTCCACCAAACATCTCATATAGCTAATAATCATTTTAGTTAAGTGGTGGATACAAAATCAAAATATAAAAAGAAAAATCAGTACCATTTATACATGGCAATAGCAAACAATATAAAAAAGAAATCAGAAAGGGAATCCCATTTGCAATTGCTACAAAAATATGAAATATCTAGGAATAAATTTAAACAATAAGTGAAAAATCTACATAAGGACAAATATAAAACATTCATGAAAGAAAATAAAAAGGGAACACAAAAATGCAAAGATATTTCATGCCATGGATTAGAAGAATTAATATGAGTATTCTACCCCAAATAATTTAGATATTCAATAAATCCCTATCAAAATGCCCATAACATTTTTTCATAGATACAGAAAGAGAAAACCTAATATATATATATATATAAAATCAACAAAGACCCCAAATAGCCAAAGCAATCCTAAGAATAAAGAACAAAGTTGGAGGCATCACACTATCTGATTTCAAAATTTATTGTGAAGAAATAGGAGAAAAACAGCATAGCACTGTCGTTCAAACTGCCACTTAGACCAATGAAAATAATAGAGAACCCATATATGAATCCACTCATTTGCAGTCAATGCATATATATATATATCTTTTTTTTTTTTTTTTTGCCAGGGCTGGGTTTGAACCTGCCACCCTCAGTATATGGGGCCAGTGCCCGACTCCTTGAGCTACAGGCACTGCCCAGTCAATGCATTTTTGAAAAGTTTCCAAGAACACACAGAGGGAAAGGACATTTTTTTTCAATAAATGGTATGGGAAAATGGGATGACTATAGGCAGAATAATGAAGTAGATTCCAATCTCTCACCCCAAACAAAAATAAAATAAAAATAGATTAAAATCATAAATTGAAGACCTAAAAATTATTAAACTACAGAAAAAAAAAAAACATAAGGAAAATGCTCCAGACCATTCATCTGGGCAATGATTTTCTGTGTAGGACTACAAAAGCAGAGGTAACCAAAGCAAAAATAGGCAAACAAAATCACATCAACCTAAAAAACTTCTGCACAACAAAAGTTTCATCACAAGGTAAAGAGGCAATGCATAGCATCAGGAGCAATATTTTCAAACTATCCACCTTACTATGCATTAATGACCAGAAAAGCAGAAAAAATGAATAATCTGATTTTGAAATGAGCAAAATATCTGAATAAACATTTCTCAAAAGAAAACATACGAATAGCCAACAGGCATATTTAAAACTGCTCCACATTATTAATCATCAGAGATGCACATATTGTGGAACTATGAAACAATGTACATAAATTAGTATATTCACCATTGAAAACTGTATGGAAGTTTCCCCAAATCTAATAATAGAACTACTGTATGATCCAGAAATTTCACTATTGTATATATATCCAAAAGAGAAGAAATCATTATTATATAAAAGAGATATATGTACTCTCATGTGTATTTGCAATACTATTTATAATAGCCAAAATGTGAAATCAACCTAAGTGTCCATCAATGGTTAAATGTATAAAGAAAATGTAAAGTATACACACACACACACACACACAATGGAATATTACTAAATCATTAAAAGAATAAATTTTTTCCTTTGCAGGAACGTGAACTAGAGGCCTTTATGTTAAATGAAATAAGTGGAGAAATACACATATGCCACATTTTTACTCATATATGGGAGCTGAAGTAATGAATTTCATGAAGATATAATATATTTGTGGTTACCAGAGGCTATGAAGAGTAGTAGGGGGTGACGAGAGGTTGATTAATGGATAAAAATATGCAATTTGATAGAAGAAATAAAACCAGGAGTTTGTTAGATCAATAGAGTTACTATAGTTTATAATAACCTATTGTATATTTACAAATAGCTATAAGAGAATAATTGTAATGTTCTAGCATTGAAAAAGAACCATTTAAGGTGATGGATATCCTAATTTCACAGATTTGGTCTTTGCAACTTATATGAATATATTAAATTATTAAATATACTGTAAATATATGCACATCTATTGTTTATCAACAAAAAGATAAACATTTTTAAAAGATAATATAATCCTTAAATCTTCTTTGTTTTAAAATTAAAAATAAAATATTTGCTGAAATAATTCATTTGGTTAATAACCATTTAATATTTGTAAGAAATATTTTAATGATATATATCACTTCCCAAGTCATATTGGCACAAATATATTTACTGATTTTAAAATATCACAAATAAAGACTTTTGAAAATATTGGAAATTTGTGAAATATTTCAACGTTTAACCCAACACCTAACTCTATAACTACATGACCTCGTCATTCATATAGTAGAAATTATACTTGTGTTTCATCCATTCCTGTTTTGGCATTGGATTTATGCTCTAAATTTGGTCTGTGGGATCACAAAACATTTTTTTTTTAATTATCAATAAGCTAAAGAAGAACATAGTTATACAATTAATGAATATCAGGAAAACAATACATAGAATACACAAATATCAACAAAGAGATAAAAATTATTTCAAAAGAACCAAAGATTCTACATAATAAATACAATAACTGAATTTAACTATTTACTAACAAAGTCAAGATTAGATGAAAGAAAAAGTGAACTTGAAGGCAGGTAATTTGAAATTTTCAAACCCAAGTAGTATTGCTATAGTTTGGACATATGATCATAAGAACATTCTCTTATAATTCTATCCTCAATGATAGAGGGGCAGCCTACGGGAGTCATGGAGGAAGATCCCTCATGAATGGCTTAGGTTCCATCCTCAAGGTAATAATTTAATTGACACTGTTAGTTCCCATGAAAGCTGTTTTTTTTTTTTTTTTTTTTTTTTGAGATGGAGCGTAAAGCTATCCCCCTGGGTAGAGTGCCATGGCATCACAGCTTATAGCAACCTCCAACTCCTGGGCTCAAGCGAGTCTCCTGCCTCCACCTCCCAAGTAGGTGGGACCACAGGCGCCTGCCACAACGCCCGGCCATTTTTAGGTTGCAGGCATCGTTGTTGTTTGGTGGGCCCGGGCTGGGGATTCGAACCCACCACCTTAGGTGTACGTGGCTGGCGCCTTAGCCGATTGAGCCACAGGCGCCGAGCCTGAAAGCTGGTTCTTAAGAAGATCCTGGCATCTCTCTTCTATGCCTTTCTTGCCTCCTTTCTCACCATGTGATCTCTGCACATGTTGGCTATCTATCATCTTTCACCATGAGTGGAAGCAGCTTGAAGCCCTCACCAGAATCAAATGTTTGTACCAAGATTCTTGTACAGCCCAAAGAACAATGTGCCAAATAAATTTTATTTTAAAAATAAGTTGCTCAGCTTCAGGTATTTTTATATAGCAGCACAAAAGGACTAAGATGAGTATAAAAAATAAAGAAAAACCTAAGGGACTTATAGGATGTCATCAAGAAAACAATAAATGTAAGGATGGATGTCACCTGTGGTGATAGTGGCAGGCTGAGTAGAGCCATAACCAAGCCATTGAAAGGAGAGTTTTTGTGCCAATGGTGGATGTCCATATGTCTCCCAAGACTTGAAAATTTTTCAGCTATTATAGTATTAGATAGTTTTTAATGTAGTGTCCCTTCCTTTTTCCTTCTGTAATTCCCATATCACAAACATTTGTTTAGTTGGTTTTTTATAAAATTTTATAAACTTCTTTCATCTATTTTTCATTCTTATTATTTTCCTCTGGATAATTTCAAATGACATATCTTGAAGTTCAGAGATTCTTTATTCTGCTTGATCAAGTCTGCTGTTGAAGCTCTCTATTATAATTTTTAGTTCCTTCATTGAATTATTTCATGAATATACTGAGTAGTGAGCAGGAGTAGCTATATTTTGTCAGATAAAACACACTTTTTGTCAAAAAATATAGAAAGACACAAATAATTTTATTAAATAATTTTAAATAGATCAATTCAGCAAGAAGATATAATTTTTAATATATTCATATATAATGCAAGATTACCCAGATATATAAAGCAAATATTATTAGATCTACAGGGAGAGATAGACCCCAGTAGAGGCAGAGATAGACTTCAACACCCCACTATCCATATGAGACAGATAATCTAGACATAAAACAAAGAAACTTTAGATTTAAACTGCAGCGTAGACTAAATGGACCTAAAAACACAAAACATCTCATCTAACAGTTCCATAACACACATTCTTTCAATCAACACACAGAACATTCTTCAAAAAAGGCCACATTTAGGCCACAGAACAAGTCACAAATACTTTGAAGAATTGAAATAACATCAAATATCCTTTCTGACCACAATGGACTAAAACTATAATCCATGAAAGAAGAAACTTGTGAGATTGCACAAATAAAGAAGCATTAAATAACAATCTCCTGACTGATTGATGAGTCAATGAAGAAATTAAAAATGAAATTTAAGAGTTTTTTGAAACAAATCAAAATAGAAACACAATGTACCAAAGCCATGTTATTAAAAAAAAAATCCATAGAAAAGTTCATAGCAATAAACACAAACATCAAAAATGTAGAAATACTCAGATCAACAAATTAGTAATGTATCTTAAGGAAACTAGAAAAGTATGAATAAATCAAATACAAAAATAGTGGGAAGGTAGAAATTGTAAATAAATGAAGTTGACACTGAAAAATATAAAATATCAACAAAAAGAAAAGCTGTCATTTTAGAAAGGTTAAGAAAATTCACAAAACATTATTTATATTAAGCAAGAAAAAAGAAAAGTGAGACAAATAGTTACAATCAGAAATAAAAAGAGAGACATTAGAACCAAAACTAAAGAATTCAAGTGATCATAAAGGAGTGAGGGAGAGGAGTGGAGAGGGGAGGATGGGTGGAGGGAGGGTGATTGCTGGGATCACGCCTATGATTTATCCCATGAGGGCACATGTGAATCTTTCTAAATGTGGAATATAAATGTCCTAACACAACAACTATGAGAATGACATGAAGGCTATGCTGGCAAATTGGATGAAAGTATTTCAAATTGTATATGGAAACAACACACTCTACCCCATGATAGTATTAATGTACACAACTATGATTTAATAAAAAAAAATTTTTTTAAAAGAAACTATTAACAACTGTGCACCAACAAATTGGAAATCTTAGCAGAAATGTGTGAAGCCCTGGACACACATAAGCCACATCCTGAACCAAGAAGAAATTTAAAACTTGAACAAAACAATGATAAGGAATAAGATTGAATCAATAATTTTATAAAGTTTCTCATCAAAGAATATCCCATAATCTGATGGCTTCACTGTGGGATTATTCCTTAGATTTAAAGAAAAACTAACACCAATTAGTCACAAACTCTTTCAGGAAATTGAAGAGAATTTTTATTTTTAGTCTAAGCACCAGGATAATGAATATATTTTCCATGCAAAATATTATATACATTAAATAACATACAGTGGTAACAATGCAGTGTAGGTTTCCTGGGAATTAGACTCTTTGATAGAAATATATAAGCAGGAAGTGTATTTACTGGGCAGTGCTGTCTAGATAAGGACCAGTGAGAGTGAAAGAATGAAGCAGGATAGACAGAGCAAGAAGTTAAAGTCTACCAAAGTCCTGAAAAATGTCTCAGTTGATCCCTTGAGGAACCTCTGAAGTTGGGAAAGCCCCTCAAAGATGTCTGAAGTCAGGCAATGGCCAGTCTTTGAATATCTGCCACCCCACATATCTGAATCTTGAATGACAGGGTTCTCTTTAGCCAGGGGCAATTTCCAGAGAAGAACTCAGCAGAAGCAGCCAACTACCAACAGTCCCAGTTGCTGAGGGAAGGGGTGCTTCAGTCTCAAAAGGGTTGGGGGATTTGTGAGTATCTGGGAAGCACATCATAGCATCGACTACAGATGATCAAAAAGAACAATATGTAATTCATAATTTACAGCAAAGTTAGTTCTACCTCAATCCCAGATACAATTGAATTTAAAATTATAAAAAGGTAAAATTGTAGCAAGAAGTCAAAAAAAATGAAATGCCAGCTATTGGAATTATAGAAACTTTGATAGTAAGAGAGAAGAAACAAAACCCTCCATAAAGGCCTCTAAATAGTGGGGAGAATTATTTCTGAAAATACTTTTATTCCCCAAAGTCTCAAAAAATAGATAACTAATATTTATAAATAAAATAGAAGATAATTTAAAAAAAACACATCATGTCAAATCCTATATACAATAGAAAAAGAAGAAATAATTCAAATTCATTCTACTTTATCTGGATGTACCTGATATTAAAATTGGAAAAAATATATTATTTTAAAGGGAAATTGCAAACATATTTCACTCATAAATGAGGATGCAATACCCTAAACAACATATTAACAAGTTGAATTAAAAATTATTGTTCATTAACAAAGTATCTCAAGAATGGAAGACAAAGTATCCAATGTACTTAGCCCTACTATGAAACTATGAAAGCTATAACCCAATTATAGCCCAAGAATATGGAGAAAGGGGAATGGGAAGGGAGAGGAGGGCAGAGGATGGGTGGAGGGGGGTAATTTGTGGGACCACACCTACAGTGCATCTTACAAGGGTAAATGTGGAACTTACTAAATGTAGAATATAAATGTCTTAACAATAACTAAGAAAATGCTATGAAGGCTATGTTAACCAGTCTAATGAAAATATTTCAAATTGTATATAAAAGCAGCACATTGTACCCCATGACTGCATTAATGTACATAGCTATGATTTAATTAAAAAGTTATTGTTCAAATAATGTACTTTAGTCAAAATTAAATCCGAATTATGTGAGAATTAGTCACTATTTTCTTTTCTTTTTTTCTCTTCCTTTCCCGCAACCCTCCCTCCTTCTCTCTCTGTCTGCTCTCCCCTTCCCCCACCCCACCGTGTCATTAATTGTCATTAATTGTCCTCATATCAAAGTTGAATACATAGGATTCATGCATGTCCATTCCTGTGCTATTTCAATAAGAATAATATGTTGCACCTCCATCCAGATTAATACAAATGCTGCAAAATCTCCATTTTTTAAAATGGCTGAATAATATTCCATGGTATACATATACCACAGCTTGCCAATCCATTCCTGGGTTGAGGGGCATTTAGGCTGTTTCCACATTTTGGCAATTTTAAATTGAACTGCAATAAACAGTCTACTACAAGTGTTTTTATAATTAAAGTTCTTTTTTAATCCTTCTGGATAGATGCCCAGTAATGGGATTGCAGGATCAAATGGGAGGTCTAGTTTGAGTTGCTTGAGGTTTCTCCATACTTCCTTTCAAAATGGGTGTATTAGTTTACAGTCCCACCAGCAGTGTAAAAGTGTTCTTTTCTCTCCATATCTGTGCCAGCATCTGCAGTTTTGAGATTTTGTGATATGGGCCATTCTCACTGGTGTTAGATGATATCTCAGGGTGGTTTTAATTTGCATTT
>CAUYQV010098305.1:0-20637 GCA_963574575.1 Galagoides demidoff | reverse complement strand
TGTTGCCCTTAACAAATAAGAAGTACCCATGCTTATCCTTCCTTACATTGGTTGGTTTAAAGCCTACTATATCTGCAAATAAAATTGCAACACCTGCTTTTTTCTGATTCCCATTTGCCTGAATTATAGATGACCATTCCTTCACCCTGAGTCAATGTTTATTTTTTATTTTTATTTTTTTTTTGAGATGGAGCCTCAAGCTATCCCCCTGGGTAGAGGGCCATGATATCACAGCTCATAGCAACCTCCAACTCCTGGGCTCAAGCGAGTCTCCTGCCTCAGCCTCCCAAGTAGCTGGGACCACAGGCACCCGCCACAACGCCCGGCCATTTTTTGGTTGCAGCCATCATTGTTGTTTGGCGGCCCGGGCTGGGGATTCGAACCCGCCACCTTAAGGTGTACGTGGCTGGTGCCTTAGCCGATTGAGCCACAGATGCCGGGCCAGAGGCCAAGTTTCTTGACTCTTGAGCAGACCACGGTGAGGAGAAAGTTCTGGTAACCACGTGTGGTTCTCCTGGCAGAAAACCATAAAGCCTTCTTTAGTGAGACGGACTGGCTGTACCCCCACCTCAGTGGGTCCCTGCCCTCCTCAGGCTGAGGCTCCCTAGGGCAACAATGTAGGATTCTGCGCTCATGAGAGATGAAGACAGTAACAAATAGCCAATTATGTGGTTCAGGACAAGCTACCCCCAAATTTGGCACCTTCACGTATTGGATATTTTAAACTGAAGGCATTTGCCAAATGGCAGGTGCAGGAAAGACTCTCTGACCCTCCCCAGGGCAGGTCATGAGACTCTCATGTGACAGGTGCCCTCCCTGTACCTAGAGGAAAGGGGCATCCTCATCTCTGAAGATGGGGGACCCCAAGAAGAGTATGAAGGGACCAGCCTTGCTAAGTGCCCCCCACTTACTAGCCTGAGCTCACACCTGTTTGTGTCCTATCATATTTTCCTACAACTCACCACTCCTTATCAAACCTAGTATAAAACACTCAGGTTTAATGGTTTACTTTGAGTCTTCATTTTCTTATGTCATGTAAAACTTAGATTAAATAAATTGGGACCTTTTCCTTGATAATCTTTCTTCTCTTGCAGGGGCCCTAGGGGAGAACTCAAAAGGGTGGGAAATGCTTTTCCTCCCCCACAATGACAATGACCACCACCAGCTATACCCAGAGTGACAAACTTGCTTCTGTCAGATGTTAATAGTTACTAGCAAAAAGATTAATGCCTGTGATCCACTCATTCTTTTGCTAGGGACACAGTGAATATTCCCTTCAGATGCCACCTATTAGCACAGTGTTCTCACTTGACAATATTGCATTTGACCTGAGCTTGTGTTTCTGGAAAACAGGGAAGGTGAAAGGGATTACTCCATTCCTTGTGTTCTAGAAAACCATTGATCACAAAAAGCCCCCTTCCCCTAGGACTGAGAGTTAACTCTCAGATTACCCCCTGGTTTATCTAGGATAAGTCAGACACAAGCCCTTACATTCCATAAATGACTAGCTGAACAGCTTGGGGGTAGGGGGTTGTCACAGAATGCTTGTGAACCAAACTTGGGTTCATCTTCCCTTCTTCCTGAGGCTGGCCTAAGGATGAAATGCCCTCTGGCCTAATATCCCATGAGACCCTTGCTCACGTCTCCTCTCCTGGTTCTTTCTACCTTTGTTTAGTCCTTTCTGGTTAGGGATATAAGGAGGTTGAAGGGGCTACAGAGAAGTGGGAGAGAATTATGGCTTTTTGGACAAGAAAGTTGGAAAGGGCCCTGAAGCAAAATGAGGAACTTTGGGTGTAGCCTGTGACACCTGACCTCTAGTCTGTGAATGATGTCCTCCAAAAAACAAAGATAAAGGTACCCATCACAGAATAATGCACATTGTGGTTGTCACAAATATTAAGAGACTAATAGATGCCACCATCCCTTCACTAGTAAAATAACAGTGAATAATGAGGGATACAGAGTAAAGAAAATTGGATTTATGTGACAGCTGAGGTAATCTGCAACCATGAAACCAGAACAGCACATGTGAAGGCCTAAGGTAGCGGTTCTCAACCTGTGGGTCGCAACCCCTTTGGCGGTCGAATGACCCTTTCACAGAGGTTGCCTAAGACCATCCTGCATATCAGATATTTACATTACCATTCATAACAGTAGCAAAATTACAGTTATGAAGTAGCAATGAAAATAATTTTATGGCTGGGGGTCACCACAACATGAGGAACTGTATTAAAGGGTCGTGGCATTAGGAAGGTTAAGAACCACTGGCCTAAGGGGAACCAGTGGGAATTCTTCTACATAAATGCAGGAGGAATTGGGATGAAAGTACTCATATTAGTATATTGCCTTTGTGTGGGATCTCCTCTCATGTGTGAGGGGAACACTTTTCTACTCTCCAGGAAACGGCTCTGCTTATCTCTGCTTTACTTTAAATAAATGCTGTACTTTTTCTTCATCCTATATTGAAGTCCTAGCTACCTTATTTTCCATTCTCTCTATTTCTTGCTCTCCCTCTGACTTAGCCAAACTTGCTAGTTCTGCTGGGTGAACTGAACCAGGTCCACTGAACAGCTCAGAGGTGAACTCTCACCTCTAACACTTTTCATTAAAAACGAAATGAAATAAGATAAAATAAAATAAAATCTGGCTCAGTGCCTGTAGCTTAGTGGTTAGGGTGCTGGCCAAATATGCTGGGACTGGTGAGTTCAAACCTGGCCTGAGCCTGCTAAACAAACAAACAAAAAAATAGCCAGGCATTGTGGTGGGCACCTATAGTCCCAGCTACTTGGGAAGCTGAGGCAAGAGAATCGCTTAAGCCCAAGAGTTTGAGGTTGCTGTTATCTGTGACACCACAGCACTCTACTGAGGGTGACAAAGTAAGACTCTGTCAACAGACAGAAAAACTTTCACCTTTTTTTGCCCAAATCCTAAGCTGCTTATAGACCTTATAGTTAGAGCCTTGATCTTGCAATAATCCTTATGAATAAAGTCTCTCTTTACTAAGCCTAGATCTGTTTTTATTTGATGCTCTTGAGAGAGTGAGGAGATATGGTTGTTGATGACCAGATACAAGTTTTGGGAGGTTCAGCAGAGAGCCTGTCACCTTTCTGCCCTCCTCCCCCAGAGGTGCGGCACTGCCTGAGTCACTAAACAGGGGCCCATAGTTGTGGGGGAAAGTGCTTTCACATCCATACCAGCAAAACTGCAGGTTCCTGAAATGTGGAGACTAGCGGAGCTACAGCTCTTATGTTCATCCTGACCAACAGATGGGCGTAGCCCAACCTCCACTCCTCTCCCACCCCCCAACTCCCTGTGTCCTGGCCCTGCTCTAGTTTGGCTAAACACCAGGAAGCAGTGGTTATCTGATAAAACAATCAGATGTCTGTCTTCTCCTTGGAATCAGGAATGGTAAAATGCACTTGGAGAACAGAGAGTACATTAATCTCTCAGGGATTCCTCCTACCTGAGCAGCTTGTCAAGGTCACAGACCTGAGGGCTGCACAGCTGGGATTCCACCTCCCAGTCTGCTTATGGGCTTCCTAGTGGGCTTCTCAGGCCTTTGGACAGCCCATTTACCTAGGGCCCACCTGTCTGGATTGACCAGATGGAAGCTGGACCAGGAAGATGGGGCTGAGCTGCAGATAACCAGGGGGCTCCCAGGTGCTACAGGAGGCAGAGGGGTTGGCAGAAGGGCTCAGGGCAGAAATGAAAGGTTTAATTAGCCTCCTTCCTTCTCCATCCTCCCGACGGCCCTGTGAGGGGGAACCAGCAGGGCAGGGCTGCCTGGGTTCAAATCCTTGCAAGCCAAATGACCTTGGACAAGTCATTTTGCTTATCTCAATTGGGAGAATTAATGGCACCTACCTAGAGCACTCTTTGTGCCAGGTACTACATAGGGAGGACTTAGTAAATAGGACTACTACTAGCAATTGATAGGACTACTACTATCAATCCCAATCTACAGATGAGGGAACTGAGGCCCAGATAGCCTGGGGGGCCTGCACATAAAAACTAGAGAGTGAAGCTTCCCCACTCAATTCTGAATAAAAATTCAGTAGGCAATATGACTCCGGTGTGACTTCACACAAAGTTCCAAAACCTTCCACGTCTCCTGAGATGTGTAGTGGATGCATCTGGGTATCTCTGTGGTCTAGCCTTATAATCCCTGCAATGTGTAAGGATGGACTGCAGGGACAGAGAAATCCCAGGGTTTGAGACCCAGCTCGGGCACATGTAGCTACACTAACCTCTTCAACCCTCAGTTTCTCTAGAGATGAAGCCACGGAAGTGGTTGGGAATTAGATGTGCGCATATATGTAAAAACACTTTGTTCCCAGACATGTTGGTTGCAATTTAGAGCTCCTCAAGGATAGGGTCCATGGCCAGCCATGGTGACCTGGAGGTCAGGAACCAAGAAGGGAAAGCCTAGTATTCTCCTCTTTCTGGTTCCAAGAAGAGGGGAGGCTGCAAGTCTTTGTGTCAGATAACCACTGCTTCCTGGTGTTTATCACAAATGCCTGTCTGTAAGGACAAGGAAGAAGTAGGCTTTAGGCTCACAAACTCTCTCAGCCGAAGAAAGAAGTCTGAAGACATAGAGAATGGAGGGGTGTTGTTGCCCTGGGTGCCCCCAGGGCAGGATGGAGGGCTGTGTCCCAGCAGCCTTACCAGCCTAGGCCCTCTGATAGGCTCTGCATATGGGTCAAGGGCACCCCACAAAATGCTGGCTTCTTTCCTAAGGGCCATGACCTTCAGGAGATTGCTGTCTGTGATTTTCCTCACAGCCTAGCCTGCAGCTCCATCTTTAAAAATAGTTACAGAAAAAACCCATTGCTTATTCAATGAGCTCTTTTGTTAAAAAAAAGAATACCCTGCAGCTTCAGTTTGTTTAGTTCTTAAAAAACCCACTGTGATTATCAAACAGCAGGCTCATTAAAGAAAAATAGGACCTGAGAAGGAGTGTGGGGGGAGGTGTCAGAGATGGGCTGGGGTGTGGCCAGAGAGGCTGGGTCGGAGGCAGGCTCAAATCTCCAGGCCCTCTCTACAAACCTGGGAGGTTCAGTCCACCTCTCTGAGCCTTAGTTTTCTCAACTGTACATTGGGTATAATAATAATGATGATGATAATGATGACAAAGATGCCAAGTGTTGGGATTCTCCACTGAGTGGAGAACTGGCCCCTCCTCCACCCACCACCCTCTCTTCTCAGCTGAACTTCCGGAAAGAACTGTACCCATTCAAGTCTCTCCTCCTTCTTGGCTGTCTGCTCAATGGGATCTGCTCTCCACCCCATCCCCACATCTTCCCAGGGATATTGGGAATGTTCCAGTGGCCAAATCCACATTATTCAGTAAGTAGAATAATGTTAAGCATCTCTTATAAGTGAGGCATGGCTCTGGGTAGCTCCCAGGCAGCACCCAGCCTCATCTTGCCTAGGGCTCAGGATCACTGGGTCCTGGGCCCCAGGCCCCCCCCCCGCCCCCCCAAAAAACATATTGACCCTCCCTACCTTCTCCCTGATTGCCTTCCCCTCCTTTCAGCTGTGCCTTCTTTCTCTTTCCTTGACTTCCTTTCACACATTGTATCTGGGGTGGGGGTGGGGGCCGCAATCCTGGGACATCAGCTGTGTTATTTGCCTTTGAATGGTCTCATTCTCTCCAGGAGGTCACCTCACCCAGGACAGCAGCTACCATCTCTCTCCTCCCAGCCCAGCTCCCCAGGTGTCCTTTTCACCCACAGGGGCTGTCAGCCCCTTTGAGATTCAAAGCCACCTACCCAGAGCTCACTGTGCTGTCATTGGGGTTGTCAGTTGTCCATTTTCCTTAGAATGGGGGGGTCCCAATTTTGTCCTGGAGACATATCAGCAAAACTAAACTATATTTTCCAGTCCCCTATATGGCTGGAGGGTGACTGATGAGATAAAAGTGGAAGTTCTGAGAGTGATACCTCAAAGAACTAAAAGTAGACCTACCATTTGATCCTGCAATCCCACTACTGGAAAAGGAAAAAGGTCTTTTTATCAAAAAGACATGTTTGTTGCAGCATACTTCACAATGGCAAAGATGTAGAGACAACTCAAGTACCCATCAATATATAAGTGGATTAAGAAAATGTGGTATACATATACCCTGGAGTACAGTTCAACCATAAAAAAATATGGTGAAGTAATATCTTTTACAATAACACAGATGGAACTGGAGACCATTTTTCTAAGTGAAGATTTCCAAGAATGGAACGAGAAACAGCACATATATTCTTATTAAGCTGGAACTGATTGATTGACACCCACGTGCACATTTGAAGTAAAAGTCAATGGAAAGCAGGTGGCGCCTGTGGCTCAAAGGAGTAGGGCGCCAACCCCATAAGCCAGAGATGGCAGGTTCAAACCCAGCCCTGGCCAAAAACTGCAAAAGAAAAAGTCAATGGAAAGCAAGCAGGTAGCAAGGGGAGAAGGTGGGTACATTCACACCTAACAGGTACAGTGCACACTATCTGGGTAAGGGGCACACTTATAACTCTGACTCAAATTATGTAATAGCAATTCATATAACCAAATCATTTATACCCTTATAATATTCTGAAATTTTTAAGAAAAGGGAGCTGTGGGTGAAATTTCCATGAAGACTCCTGAAAAGGAAATAGGTAGCTTTTCTCCATTCTTGTAGTCACTGTCCTAATTCAAGCCACCGTCATGTCTGTGAACTTGATGGCAATGGTTTCTCAAATGGTTTCCCTACTCCCTTCATTCTACCCAAAGCTGCCAGAGGGATCCTTCTGAGGTATAAAGATCTGACCCTGTCACGGTCCTGCTCAAACAACTACTGTGGCTCCCTTGTAAAAAAGAAGAAGCTCAAACTCCATATTAAGCCTATGAGACCTCCAGACCTCTCTGGCTTCCTGTCTGCCCTTCTTCTTCCCCCTTTGGGTTGGACAACCTTATCCCTGGATTGTCCTCTAGAAATATAATGTGAAACACATGCGTATTAATGATTTAAAACTTTTTTTTGAGACAGAGTCTTGTTCTGTCACCCTGGGTAGAGTGCAGTGATGTCATCATAGTTCACTGCAACCTCAAACTCCTGGGCTCAAGTGATCCTTCTGCCTCAGCCTCCCGAGGAGCTGGGACTTCAGGCATGTGCCATGATGACACTCTGCTAATTTTTCTATTTTTTAGTAGAGACGGGGTCTTGGTTTTGCTCAGGCTGGAATTTTATTTTATTTTTATTTTTATTTATTTATTTATTTATTTTTGAGACAGTCTCAAGCTGTTGTCCTGGGTAGAGTGCCATGGTGTCACAGCTCACAGCAACCTCAAACTCTTGGGCTTAAGTGATTCTCTTGCCTCAGCCTCCTAAGTATCTGGGACTATAGGCACCTGCCACAACGCCCGGCTATTTTTTTTTTTTTGATTGTAGTTGTCATAGTTGTTTGGTGGGCCCCGGCTGGATTCAAAACTGCCAGCTCTGGTGTATGTGGCTGGCGCCCTTGCCGCTTGAGCTACAGGCACGAACCCCAGGCTGGAATTTTAAATTTTCTAATGGCCACATTAAAAATATAAAAAGAAACAAGGAAGAGTATTTTAGCATCTTTTTTTTAATGTGCTACTTCCAAAATATTATCATTCCACCATGTAATCAATACCAAATTTATTAATGAGATATTTTACCTTCATTTATTTCATACTACGTCTTCACCATCTGGTGCATGCTATTTTCCTCGTACAGTGCACTTCAACTTGAGCTGTATTTAGATTTCATAAAATGTACAGTTGAAAAAATAGATACATATACCCAAGTTGTTCCAAATATAATTAAAAGTCTTCCAAAGACTGAATTAAAGATCTGTTTTAAATTTTTTATTTTAACAAATTAAAATAAAATAAAACATAAATTTTGACTCCTCGGTGTCTCTGCAGCCACCTGTGGCTAGTGGGTGTCACATTACACAGCATAGCTGGACATCTTGACTAACTGGCACCAACCCCCTTTCCTTTAGAATGAAAATGTTCTGTTTGTGCCCCACGGCACAGATTTTGAGCACTGAGGAACTGAATTTTTAATTCTGTTTAATTTTTATTGATTTAAGTTTAAATGCCACATGTGGCCAGTGGTCACCCTAATGGGTGGTATGAGTCTTGTTGCCTAGAGCTACCATCATTCTTCTCAGCCTTGGTCTTTGCTGTGTCCTTTACTCCAAACACTTATCTTCCTTGTGGCTGAGTCATAAACATCCTTGAGTTATTGGGTGACAACCTGATCTCTGTAGTCCCCATCATTCAGTAATGCCAATTTTTTTTTTTGAGACAGTCTCACTTTGTTGCCCTCTGTAGAGCGCTATGGTGTCATAGCTCACAGCAACCTTAAACTCTTGGGCTCAAGCGATCCTCTTGCCTCAGCTGCCAAGTAGCTGGGACTATAGGCGCCTGCCAAAACGCCCAACTGTTTTTAGAAATGAGGTCTGTCTCTGACTCAGGCCAGTCTTGAACCTGTGAGCTCAGGCAATGCACCCTCCTCACCCTCCCAGAGTGCTGGGATTACAGGTGTGAACCACCGCTCTCAGACAATAATGCCATTTTTGTTGTGATAAATTGTTCAATTTCTCTTCCCAGGTGGAAAGTGAGCTCCATGAGGGTATGGACCATGACTGTCTTGTTCATCACTGGATCCCCAGTCCTGGGACTGGGACTGGTACATAGTGGGCATTGAATGAATCAATGAATATTCATGAACGAATGAAGTGCCCCACTGCCTGGAATCCCACCATTAGAGTCTTTTCTTCATGATTAAACCTTACTTTTCTTCTTTCTCTTCTTCCTCCCTTCTCAGGCCAGCAAATTCCCAACCCTATAGTGATAAGTCACTCTTTGTGACACACTGACAAGGTGACAAGAAGTTTGAAAAACACGGTTTGTCAATTAGCTCATTTAATCCCCATGCCAGTCCTATGAGGGGCATAGTATTACTAGCTGCATTTTAAAGATGGAGCTGAGGCACAGAGAAGTTTAGTAACTTGCTCAAGGTCACACACTTCATAAACAGCAGCACCAGTCCCAGACAACCAGGCTCCAGAGGCCGTGGACAAATCAACTATGAGAAGTGATTTTCCAGCTCTTCTGGTTGAGACCCACCATAAGAAGTGCATTTTACATTCAGATCTGACACATCACACACACTCTTCCCTGCTGAAAAAAGTTTTATGAAGAGGCTTGGCTCCTGTAGCACAGGGGCACCAACCACATATACCGAAGTTGGCAGGTTCAAACCCAGCCCAGGCCAGCTAAAACAACAATGACAACTGCAACAAAACACATCCAGGTGTTGTGGCGGGCGCCTGTAGTCCCAGCTACTTGGGGGTCTGAGGCAAGAGAATCACTTAAGCCCAAGAGTTTGAGGTTGCTGTGAGCTGTGATGCCATAGCACTGTACCGAGGGTGACATAGTGGGACTCTGTCTCAAAAAAAAAAGTTTTATGAAGTATTATTTACATTATTACACATAATGAAAACTGATATGTTCTATTCCAGACTATTCTTTTTTTTTTTTTCATTTAAATATATTCCAGTAGGCCAGGTGCAGTGCCTTACACCTATAATCTTAGCACTGTGGGAGGCTGAGGCAGGAGCACTACTTGAGCTCAGGAGTTT
The DNA here is from genome assembly GCA_963574575.1 of Galagoides demidoff. Taxonomy (NCBI): domain Eukaryota; kingdom Metazoa; phylum Chordata; class Mammalia; order Primates; family Galagidae; genus Galagoides; species Galagoides demidoff. The sequence goes on along the minus strand of CAUYQV010098305.1, from coordinate 10,999 downwards.
GAGATCAGCCTGAGCAAGAGCTAAATATAGAAAACTAGCTGGGGGTGGTGCCTGTGGCTCAAAGGAGTAGGGCACCGGCCCCAAATACCAGAGGTAGCGGGTTCAAACCCGGCCCTGGCCTAAAACTGCAAAAAAAAAAAAAAAGTAAAGTAAAGAAAACTAGCTGGGCATAGTGGCATCTGCCTGAAATCCCAGCTACTTGGGAAGCTGAGACAAGAGGATCAATTGAGCCTAAGAGTCTGAGATAGCTGTGATCCCTGACACCGCAACCCTGTACCCAGGGAGACAGAGTGAGACTCTGTCTTAAAAAAAAAAAAAAAAAGATTCTGGTTGTGATTGATTTCATGACCCATCCACTATCCTATTTTTACATCTTATTAGAGAACATTTCAAACATATAAGCATAGAAAGAAAAAAATAATGACCCACACCATGAACTCATCACTCATCAACGATTCTTAGCTCAAAGCTAAGAATTTTTTGCCCCCTGCCCACTTCGCCAACTGTAGGAATTTGAAACAACTCCCAGACTTGACATTGTTGAGTCTATAACTATTTCAGTTCTTGCCTTAGTGTTTGGAGGCTGCTGTAACAAAATACCATAGACTGGGGGAGCTTAAACAGCAGATAGTTTTCTTCCCATGTTTCTGGAGGTTAGAAGTCCAAGATCAGCATTCTGGCAGAGGTGTTTCTGGTGAGGGCCTGATTCTTGGCTTTCTATATCCTCATTTTGTGCCCTCATAAAAAGAGAATACCAGAACTCCCCTTCCTTGAAACACAAGCACCAAGGCCTTTCCTATTGGATCAGGGCCCCAGTCGTATGCCCTCATTTAACCATGAACACCTCCTTATGGGGATAGGGTTTCAACATATGAATTTGGGGAGTGGACACAAACTTGCAGTCCACAGCAATCTACAGTGGTTTTAGCAAAGATGTTCTCCCTTTATGGGACAGAAGAGGTGGGATGTTGGGTGCTTTAGGAGCTGGTGTGGACAGAACAGACAGGAAAGTGCTGAGGTCGTCTACCCCCTTAGAGGGCTAACAGCTCTGAACCTGGAGAAAGGGGCAGGGAGCCATCCAGGCCCTGCCTGGAATGGATTGTGGTCTGTATCAGAGATGCTGTAACAGAGCTGTTGTGGAGGATTTGGGGGTAAAAGAACCCCAGACTCTGTGCCTGAGAGTGCCCTTTGTCTCTGGATGCAGACCTTGGGAGGCCTCGGCTTCCATGCCCCAGGACCTTAACCTATGGCATGGCTTAGGCGAGCCAATGCTCTCTCTGGCCTCAGTTTCCCCTCTGTGAGACCAGGAGTGTCAGATGAAGATCCAGACCAGTTAAGGATTCCTGGATTCCCACCACTGCAGCTCAAGACTGGGGCTTAAATGCAGGCAAACACAGGCAGGTATTTCCAGGTTGTGTTTCTAGAAGGATGGAAAGATCCGTTGCTTGAGGGAGGGCCATCTAGAGTGGGACGGGAAAAGAGCATGGTCCTAGCAGATATGAAAGATTCCATTTGGGGTAGGGGCTGGGGGAAGGTTTAGCACCCCCCTGTTGGGCCATTCTCAGGAGAAGCAGAGACTGGAGATCGGGTTCTGATGGGGGAGGTAGGGGGGGTGGGGACCACTCCCAGAGGAAGCATTGGCCCATGGACTTCCAGGGCCACCAGGGCCTCCTTTCAGTTTGAAGATGTCCAAGGCTATGACAAAGCCCAGAAAAAGCTGCCTATAGGCAACCCTGAGTCCCTGAAGCTCTGTGGATATGACGTCTGGCCGAGCAGGGCTGGCTGGCACAGGGCAATCCTCATAGCAGGGCAGATGGATAATTCAGCACAAGCCAGAACTCAGTGCCAGATGGGCCTGGAGCCGTGTCAGCCTGTGGAGAATCCCCAGGGATCTGGCAGGAGCCAAGTTCAATGTTGAAATGTAACAGGACAAGGTGACCCCAGATGGCCAGTGGGTTCGTGGGTGATGAGAGAGCCTGGCAGATGGGCAAATGGAGGAGGAAAATCTGTGCTGTGATTTCAGCTGGGTTCCCCCAAATCACCCCCATGCTCACACGTGGCTGGCAGGTGGGTACACAGGTGGGCACACTGCAGCACGACTGAGGACGTGCAGACACCTGAGGCGGCAGGCTCACCTCCCCCACCAGCCTTCCCACCGACAATTCTGTTCCTAGAGGTGTGTTGTCCTAGAAATCCCTTGCTATTCGAGGATTTCTTGGATGCTGCAGCCAATTTTCATTCCTGCCATGAAGCTTCTCAGCAGACCCTGCCAGGAATATCTCTTCTTCATTTATTTCAGGCACAGGAGAAGCAGTGAGAGGAAGAGCCTTGCAGACGTCTCCGTGGTATTTTCATCAACACAGCAGCCTCCTGAGCATGCACACCCTGGAAGCCAGTGCCAGGCTCCACAACTGCCAGGATGGCAGGGAGGCAGGTGGAGGTATGTGTCCCAGTGCACAGTGTACCCTCCCTCCCAGACCTGGCTCCCCCCGCCTGCCCAATTCCCAGAGCTTCCATCCTTTGAGGACTGGGGATGGGGGGACATGACTGAGTGGTCTACCTTCGTACCTCCAGTGTCTTGCATGGTACCCGACCCACTGAGTTGTGTTAGCTCTGGCCCAGTGGAATTAAAAACCAAGAAGGATTCTATTTGGCAAAATGCCTGTATAATGGGTTGAAGAGTGTCCTACTTTCCCCCCTAATTTTTATGTTCACTTATATGTCAGAATGTGACCTTATTTGGAAATAAGGTCTGTGCAGACATAATTAAGAATCTCAAGATGAAATTATTCTGGATTTAGGGAAAACCCTAATGAGAAGAGGAGAGAAGACCGAGACACAGAGAACAAGGCCATACAATGACAGACACAGGGCTGGGGCAACATGTCTGCAAGCCCCAGAACACCAGGAGTACCAGAAGTCACTGGAAGCTGGACAGGGAAGGGGGAGTTTCTCCTTCAGCAACTCCAGAGGAAACCCACCCTGCTGACACCTGGGTGTCCTGAACTGTGAGCGAATACATTTCTGCTGTTTTAGACAACAGTGTGTGGTCTTCTGTCTTGGTACCCCGAGGAAACTAATTCAGCTCATATAAGAGAAAAAGGGGAGAGATATTGGAAGGTTGGGAGTGCCATGGGATCAATGCAAGTGTGACCCCAACTGAAGGACAGAAAGAGGGACTTTGTTAAGAAGTATTGCTATGCAGATTTGGAAAAATTCAGCGAGGCTCTTGGGGGAATCCTTGGGCTGAAGTTGGCTATCAGAATCCCTAATCATCCAGGAGTTGGTCTATTGTGGGTAATTGTTGGCTGAATTCGTCCTCAGAAAGGGTGTCCTTGGACTTCTGAACAGAACAGTGGCTGGGGTCTGTCAGGTGCATTCTTTATTTATTTATTTTTTTTGAATGGTAACTATGTACATTAATGCACTTCTGGGGTACAGTGTGGGGTTTTCACATGCAATCCGAAATATTTCCATCAAACTAATCAACACAGCCTTCATGTCATTTTCTCAGTTATTGTTTTAAAACATTCTCATTCTACTCTTAGAGAGATTCACTTGTACCCCTGTCTGTCAGGTGCATTCTTATGGCTGCCACAGAGTTGGGTGAATGAATGGATGATGAAGGGAAGCTGTTATTGGATGGAGAAAGGGATGCTTTTGGAGCAGGTGCCTTTCCTGAGGAGTTGAAACCAGAGAGGTGCTGCAGCAGAAGCCTCTGGAAGGGAGAGGGCCCGAATTTATTCCCTAGGGTCGCTATCACAAATTACCACAAACCCACAGCTGCAGAGTTGCAGCACTGCTGAGGTGTTGTTCCTGGGGTTCTTTTGGCTTAAAACGATAGAATTTACTCTCTCCTAGCTCAGAAGACCAATGAAAGAACGGTCCTCACTTTTTGACACCAAGTGCAGAGTTTGGATGTCTCCAAGATCACCTTCATTTCTGACATTGATTACAAATTTAAGGGTCTCCAAGACCACCCTTAGTTTTGATGATTTACTAGAAGGACCCACCAAACTCACTGAAAACTGTTATACTCATTGTTAAGGTCTGTTACACTGAAAGGACACAGGTTAAACTCAGCCAAGGGAAGGGGCAAGTGTGGCAGAGTCCAGGAGGGCTCCACCTGTAGAGTTTCCAGATGTCTTATTTCAGTGGCGTCATGGACAGCATTAGCATCTCCCAACAATGATATGTGACAATGTGCATGGAGTATCTCTAACCAGGGAAGCTCTCCGGAACCTTGGTGTTCAGAGTTTTTATTAGGGCTCGGTCACATACACATGGGAGACTCTTCATGAGCTGACAATCCCTAGCTCTTCTGAAGGTCCAGATGATACCGCACAATCCAAAGCCTCTACCATAAGTCACATTGTTAGACTATCTGGCATGGCCCAAGGCCCCCAGGAAAACAAAGATACTCTTACCAGACAGAATATTCCAAGGAATTAAAGATCACCTCCCTGGAGCCAGTGGAAAAAGCCCCGACCTCTCCTTAGATAAGGTTAATTCTTTACTACACACAAATCAAAGGACCTTGGACAAGACACTAAAACCTCTCAGCACCTCAGTTTCCATATCTGCAGAATGGGCATTTTGTACCTTCCTCCTAGCACTGTCAGGAGGGGGATTATATAAGATTACATCTGTGAAAAGTTCCAGCCAATTGCCTGGCATACAGCAGGCACTCAATGAATACCTGTTCAGTGAATGATGAATGAAAGCCCACAGTGTAGCCACTAGCACATGGGTCACCTTCGAGAAGGGCACTGGTGGCTCAGCCTGAGCCTTACACACACGTGAATCATCCCCAGCCTTAGGACAAGATATGAGGTTCTGTGGCCAGGCTGCTTGAGTAAGAGCTGAGCTCATTAGATGTGGTCTTTTTTTTTTTTTTTCAGACAGAGTTTCACTTTATTGCCCTCAGTAGAGTGCTGTTGTGTCATAGCTGACAGCAACCTCAGACTCTTGGGCTCAAGTGATTCTTTTGCCTCAGTCTCCCAGGTAGCTGGGACTACAGGCATCCACAACAATGCCCCGCTAGTTTTTCTATTTTTAGTAGAGACAGGGTCTTGCTCTTGCTCAGGCTGGTCTCTAACACCAGAGCTCAAGCAATCCACCCACCTCAGCCTCCCAGAGTGCTAGGATCATAGGCGCCAGCCACTGCGCCTGGCCTAGATGTGGCCTTTTTGATGAATTATAAAGAGCCTGAGCCTCGTGCTGAGAACGCAGAGGGTGGGATGTGAGGTTCCCGGCAGATATATACTTTTTATTTCTGAAGTGAGAGGAATTCGGGCTTTTTAGGGGGAGAACCAACCCTCACGCAGAATGGCCAAGCATGCCCTGGGCTGAAAGGTGCCACAGCCAGGTGGTCCCCATCAGAAGGAGATAGGAAGACCAGATGTCATTTGTGCCATTTAGAGGACAAGTCTGGGGCATTGTCATCTGTTGGCAGTGAGGAGTCAGCTCTGAGTTTCTCCTTGAAGGTGTTGTTTTCTTTTTTTTTTTTCTTTAAGAAATGTGCAGATGTGCTTGGGTGGGGTGGAGGTCGTGTCCTGGTTGGGGCTCTATTGGCAGCCCTCCCTAAAGACAGGTTGAGTGTGGTGGGTTCTCCATGGGTCTCTCACTTCATTGCCGGACACTTCTCTTCCTGTCTCCTGGAATGGGCTCCCTGGGGGCTCCTGGTGGTGGACCCTCAGGTCTCTTTTAGCCTTGGTCATTCCACCTCCTCCTTCCAGCCTCTCCATGTCTCTGGCCAAACCCTAGGGATGCCTTGGACCTCTTTCTCTCTTTCTTTTCTAACCACAACTGCCATGTATTGACAGATCCTATTGGCAACCTTAAAATGTAACTGGAATCAGCCTATGCCACTGCTTCCTGTCTAGTTTCAGTCCAGCAGCCTGATAAATCCTGAGTTGATTATGTCATATCCCTGCTGAAAACCCTCCATGACTCCCAGTCTCACACCAGGGCCCTGATGCCACCATTTGTTCATCTCTCTGTAATGTGGCCAGGGGACATCACGGGCAATGCAAGAAACACCTAGAGATCTTTCCATTGGAAATACATTGGCTGCCATTTTGTTTCATGATGGCAGCCAGAATCCCAAAGAAAACTCTCTTTCTAAATATTAACGTGGCTCGGTGCCTGTGGCTTAATCGGCTAGGGCGCCAGCCATGTACACCTAAGGTGGCGGGTTCGAATCCCCAGCCCAGGCCCACCAAGCAACGATGACGGCTGTAACCAAAAAATGGCCAGGCATTGTGGCGGGCGCCTGTGGTCCCAGCTACTTGGGAGGCTGAGGTAAGAGACTCGCTTGAGCCCAGGAGTTGGAGGTTGCTATGAGCTGTGATGCTATGGCACTCTATCCAGGGGGATAGCTTGAGGCTCTGTCTCAAAAAAAAAAAAATATTAACGTGTACATGCAGAGGCACACACACACACACACCCACTTCGGGGAAGAGGCACTCCTCTCTACTCATCACTCAGTTCCAAGCTTTTATTTATTTATTTTTGAGACAGAGTCTCACTCTCTTCCCCAGGCTAGAGTGCTATGGCATTGTTACAGCTCACAGCAACCTCAACATCCTGGGCTCAAGTGATCCTCCAGCCTTAGCCTCCTGAGTAGCTGAGACTATAGGTGCCTGCCACAACACCTAGCTGATTTTTTCTACTCTTAGTAACAAGGTGTGGCTTTTGCTCAGGCTGGTCTCCAACTCCTGAGTTCAAGGAATCATCCGGCTTCAGCCTCCCAGAGTGCTAGGATTATAGGCGTGAGTCACTGACTGTAGCCCAGTTCCAGGTTTTTTATGAGATTCAATTCATTTAACCCTCAGATTACGGCTATCATTTCCAGATGTGTGGGGTTTCACTAGATTCTCTTTAGCAACATTGCAGTTCTGGTCAACAGCAGCTAACTTTTTGAAAACTCCTCCTGGAACAGATGGACAAATGTGAAACCCAAGATAGGTGGAGAAGAACACAATTCTTGTGTTTGTTTGGTCAACAGGAGTTCAGTAGTTATCTAGCCTTGGCATGAACTTGGAAGAATTGATATCCCACCCTCCTTAGCCCAACTGAGCAGAGATGAGACCACTGACAACTCATTATGGGCACTGCTGGAATTCTACTGCTTTGTGTGATCAGTCTGCTTTAACCCTGACAATGACCCAGCATTGTGGAGGGGGTGACTCCATGGCACAGATGAGGGAGGCTCAGAGAGGCCATAAGTAACTTGCTCCAGGTGGCTCTGTGGCAAAGCTGTAAAGCCAGACCCAATCCTGGGAAATTAACTTTGATCTCTGTTCTCACTTGTCCTGAGAAGGGCTTTTTATCCACAGTAGAGAGGACATGTAAACTCAGGGGCAAGTCAGGGGTCTTCCCTCTCTCTCTGTGCCTGGTGAGGTGCATAGACTCTCTTGTCCGTGACACTGTGCTGCAGAGGGACCCTTGCTCCATCCAGCCTCTCGTGTCTCTTCCCACTTAGACATTTTTCACAAGCTGCCAGACCCTGTGCCCCCAGGGCCACCTATCATGGTCTTCCAGCAGCCTGGCCACACCTTATCCAGACTCTCCAGGCTCTGCACAGGGACAGTTTCCAAAAATACACATCAGCTCTGGCGTGTGGCTGAAGGGCAGGGCAGCTGGGAACTAGGCGGGCAGAAGCTGACCGAGAGCCAGCTGGTAGCTCCTGGGGATGGAAAATTTTACCCAAACTCCTGGAGATGTATTAAGAATCTACTTGACTCTGGGGCTCACTTAGGGATGGGCATCTTGGACATCTGGTCTCCCAGGGTCTCACCTGTAACCTCTGTTTTCTGCCTTAGCAGTGGTGAGGCAGCTCTTTCCTACAGTGAAGGCAGATTTGATTGCAGGGCCATAAAACCTAATGCATTTGCCACTGAGAGGACACTTTAATAAAAACCACTATACACCCTTTTCAAGAGAGGCTTATCTGATGAGTAGCATGGATGAGCCTAATAAAGTTATAGGTGAATGGAAATTAGGTCTTTAATGGCTCCAGTAGCTGCTGGGGATGGTTTACCCTGCCTTTTTATGAGACCAGGAGAGAATTCTCCCTTCTTCATTCCATCAATTCCACCTTGGAGCAAAGGTCCTCATGGCTGAGGCCTAGAATGTCTGTTAACCTCCCCTGATCCTCTGATTCCCCCATTTCCTTTCTGGCCACATGGGTAGAGAGGGACATAGATGGCCCCAGGCTGCCTCTGACCCACATACCATGGGTTGAACAGAGACTTAGCTTTGTGCTCACAGTATCTTCTAACTGAGGAGCAAACCAGAAGACAAGAGTGGACCTGTACAAGTCCTCATGTGCGAGAGTTTGTTCAGTTTAACAAACTTGTCCTGAGTCTTCCCGGTATTTTTGACAAGGGTGGGCCTCTGTGAGCATGCCCAGGGGTTGTCCCAGACCTAGAGACAGGAAGTTACATAGCCAGAGTTGGGACCTCTGCATCCCACTACATCCCTGCTCCTCTTGGAATAGGTTTCTTTTGATGATCAAGGCCCTGTTGCTGCCTTTCATAATTTATGTAGTCATAACAGTACTTGACATAGAGTCTGTGGCTGCTTACTGTCTTTTGAAGACCTATGAAGAACATTTTGTGTAAATTAGGATAAAGGAAAAGTAAAAAATTCTCTTAAAATGACCATACAACTTTTCAGAGTGCAAATGTTTATGGGGCTTCAATTTCTCAAAGGCAGAGGGTTTCAAAGTTGCTTCAGCTATGATATAAGGTGGTCAGGATGAATGAATGTCAGAATGAATCAAAGGTCTCAGTGGAGATGTCTCAGCATGTCAGATTCATTGCTCAAGTTCATCTGATTGTCATTGTCATAACCACTGCCAGCTCAGGTAAACCTCTGTAGGCATCCATAGGCCAGGAACATCATGGCAGGGACTGGGGATTTGAGGATGAGTTAGACGTGGAGCTCACAGCCTCGGCTGGGTGGAGGAGAGGAAAAGGTGACAGGGATACAGGTGTTCAGGCCCAGGATGGGGAGGTCAGACAGGAGGGGCCCTGAGGAGTGAGACAAACCTACAGGAGGGATTGTGTGTGAGTGGGATATGACTCAACAAAGACTGTCCAGAAAACTTCTGATCATTTTGATTTGACCTTGGAACACTGTATAAAGAGATGATCTGGCAAGTAAGTGAATGGTGTAGACAAGATTTCAGGGAGAAAAGTGATAAATTACATCTTTGTATTTCAACAATATAGCTAAAACTTTATGTAAATTCCTACTTCCTCCCCTTTTTTGGTTTAGTGAATTTCATTTATTCACTATGAAACCTTCATACTGCACATTCCATATGTTAGGAATAAATGTATATGAAATCACAATTTAAGAAAATCCCCCAAACCCAACAATTTTCAAATACTTTTGGAAATTTTACTTTTTCTTTTCTTTTCTTCTTTTTTTTAGGTTATACAAGCCTAAATTTATTTTATAGTAGAGAGAGGGAAGAGAGTAGGGGGAAGAGATGAGAAAGAGAGAGCAGAGATCAGTGAATGAGAGAGGGGAAGATGCAGGAGGAGAGAGAAAGAGAAAGAGCACAAAGCAGGAAGATGGCGTGGCATCCCAAAGAAAGAAAGGAAGAATGCCTGCCCACTGTTGGGAATTTTCACAGCAGATAGACCAAGCCAGTCAGAGAGGGGGCTGGTGGTGACCTGGTAGCAGCACAGCAGCCCTGACTGCCCAGTGAAATCACCTGGACTTTGACATAATCTCATTGCTGTGGCCACTACCGCTACCAGATGCTCTGATTTCAATGGCCTGGGAACGGGCATTAAAAAAAAAATCATTAGATGATTTCACTGGCCAAGTAGCTGGAGGCTGGTTTGGAAGTTGTGATAGCTGGGCTCCTTCCTGAGCTCCAGTTTTCCTCTCTTTTCCTGGATGGAGGCGGAATGACACATGCTACGATCTGTTCTGCATGATTGGGGACACAGGAGTCAGTGACCCCAGCATCAGCAGAGATGGGTATTCAAGGGTTTCTTCCTCTCTTGTTCCACCTGGACACAGTACTCCCCACAGCTCTGGGGGATCCTCTTACCAGTTCCAATCTCCCATAGCCTGAGATGGGCATCTGTGGCCATGTCATAGCTCACAGCTGTTTCCACACAAGGCCTGAAACCTCCTCAGGGTTCCAGTCCTTTCAAGAGCCTTTTTGTACATTGGGAAGGGCAAGAGGCAGCAAAGGGTGCACAGATGGACTTTGTGTGCTTTGGCCTATTTTTCCAGCTTGCTCTGGTTCCAGCTGCAGCCCAGGGGCCTAGGGAGCTTGTGATCCACCTGGTGCCACAAGCCACTTTTGTCCTCGTCCCAGTTTCTCCAGCTCAAGGGTTTCAGCTGCTCTCTTATAGCCTCTAAAGCCAGTGACCCCCTCTTGGGGGTGGGGTTGGTTGTCATGGAGATGCTTTACCTCTCAGCCTCCTGCATCTCCCCAGACTTAGACTGAGTCAAGTCTAACTCAGATGTGGTCCCTGCCAAGGAAGAGAGTCCAGCTCAGCAACAATCACAACAGTTGCGATGACTCAAGGCCAGGCTTTCTGTGGCACCTCCATGGAAGGCAAGGCTGGAACCTTAGTTGAATATAATTTATTCCCTGGGCAGTTACTGCTGTGGACAGTTGGGGGACACAGCCACTGAGCACACTCAATAACCCAGTAGAGATGCCTCACGTCTTAGTCCGTTTTCTGTTGCTATAACAGAGGACCACAGATTATGGCATTTACAAAGAAAAGAAGTTTATTTAGTTCCTGGTTATAGAGGCTGGGAAGTCCAAGAGCATAATGCCATCATCTGATGAAGACCTTCCTGCTATGTCACGATGTGGCAGAGGGGCATCATGTGATGAGAGGGCAAGAGTGTGCCACGAGAGGAATGCCACTGCACTCTAGCTTGAGTGACACAGTGAGACCCTGTCTCTTTAAAAACAAAAAAGAAGCCTCAGCGCCTGTGGCTCAATCGGCTAAGG
>CAUYQV010098304.1:0-25327 GCA_963574575.1 Galagoides demidoff | reverse complement strand
GGTTAAATACACTCATGTTTGGATGCTATTTTGAATGATATTTCATGAGGGAGGGGGATTGGAAGGATCACTTCTGAGGTTTATCTTATAAGGGTACAAGTGAATCTTTCTAAGAGTAGAATGTGAACATTTTAAAACAATGACTAAGAAGATGACATGAAGGCTATGTTAACCAGTTTGATGGAATGTTTCAGATTGTGTGTTAAAACACCATACGGTACCCCAGAAGTGCAGTAATGTACATAGTTACCATTCAATAAAAAAAAAAGAAAGAAAGAAAGATTACTCTGTAGCATGCAATGCTATTTCATAGCATTTTGCCCCTGATACACTTCCTTTCAAAATTATGACTTAATTAACCAGGTTTATTGTGATAGTCTAAATCCTTTGTTGTAATTTGAACACCATTCCCAGCATCTTCACCAGGAGTCAATCCCATATCAAGAAACCACTTTCTTTGCTCATCTATAAAAGCAACTCCTCACCCATTCACGTTTGATCATGAGATTGCAATGATTTGGTCACATTGAGACTCCCCTTCTAATAATAGTTTTCTTGCTAATTCCATCATATCAACAGTTACTTTCTCCACTTGAACCCCTCAAAGTCATATATGAAGGTTGGAATCACCTTTTCCCAAACTCCTGTTAATATTGAAATTTTTATCTCCTCCCATGAATCACAAATGTTCTTAATGGGATCTAGAATAGTAAGTCCTTTCTAGAAGGTTTTCAATTTACTTTGTCCACATCATCATAGGAATCACTCTCTATGGCAGCTATAGCCTTACGATATGTGTTTCTTAAATAATAATACTTGAAGGTAGAAATTACTCCTTGATCCGTAGGCTGCAGAACGGATGTTGTGTTAGTGAGCGTGACAACGTTAATCACCTTGTTCATCTCCATCGGAGGTCTTGGGTAACCAGGTGCATTGTCAGTCAGCAGTGATCTTTTGAAAGGAATCGTCTTTTTCTGAGCAGTAGTTCTGAACACTGGGCTAAAACATTCAGTAAACCGTGCTGTGAACAGACGTGCTGTCAGCAGGTGTTGCTCCTCCAGCTATGGGGCACAGAATAGATATCATTCGTGAGGCCCTGGGATTTTTGGCCTGGTAAATGAGCACCAGCTCCCACTTAAAGTCACCAGCTGCATTAGCCCCTAACAGGAGAGTCAGCCTCTCACGTGAAGCTTTGGAGACAGGCATCAATCTCCTTTCCAGCTTTGAAAGTCTTAGCTGGCATCTTCCTCCAAGACATGGTTCTCAACCTATGAGTCGTGACCCCTTTGTAACAATGAAAATACATGCTGCATATCAGATATTTACATTACAACTCATAAAAGTAGCAAAATTACAGTTATAAAGTGGCAACAAAAATAATTTTATGGTTGGGGGTCACCACGATATGAGGAACTGTATTAAAAGGTCACGGCATTAGGAAGCATTAAGAAGGTTGAAAACCACTGTTCCAAGAGAAGCCTCTTTCTTCTATATTGAAAATCTGTGGTTTAAACTCAGCGATCTTTTTTTTTTTTTTTTTTTTTTTTTTTTTTTTTTGATGGAGCCTGGGCTGATTGAGTGTAGAACCTATCTGCTAGCAAGTGTGCCATTCAACTCTCTCTGGGGAATTTTGGATGTGGGGTCAAGTGGCTTTGTGGTATCACCAGCTTCCCCAATGTGCGAAGCTCTCCACACCTCTTTTAGAACTTGCCAGTGTCTAGTGGCCAATCCTTGTTCTTCCAGCTGCTCAATAGGTATTAAGGTCATTTGGCTGCCTATTTTGAGTCTGATTGGATCTCTAATTTGAGGAACTAGTGTCAAAACAGGGTGTGGACCTTGGCCCATCCCTTTGAGGACCCTCTGGAGCAAAGCAGCTGCTTGGTACACAGTTAACTTGTTCAGCAGGGATTTTGGGACATCTAGATAATAAAACAGGCTGGATGATATTGGTTTCAAGGGTCCTGGACTGCACGTTTCACAGTGACTCTTTCAGGCCCTATCAAAGTGATGTGTTTGCTTGCTGTTATTCTGATCTACTCAGCAGGATTTGAAGGCCATTTGGAATCTGAAACCAGCAGAATGAAATCAGATCCAGAGACCACAGGATATAGAGCTCACCACTAAGTTTTCAAATGAGCAGCTCATGATACCTGTGGTCCTTCTCCTACATGCCCTTCAAAAGCTCCCTTATGAGTTTGCACCATGTGGGTATCCCCAAGGATTGGCCTTGCCTTCTCTCTCCTGGTTGGGGTGGGGCTGGGCCAGGACTTCTAGATGATGCTCCTAGGCTAGGGGCAACTCCCAAATAGTGAGCTGAAATATTCCAGTCAGAGTGTCAGCCAGGCCCCCAAACATATTCAAAAGCTGTGGCTTTCACCAAAGTCCAGTGCACAACAGATTTGAAATACCATGGCTTTCACCTGCAGTTGGGAAAGAGGATTCTGCAGCTTGCTGTCTGTCTCCCAGTATTTCTCAGACCATGGTCATCTGAGGCCGGAGCCACCCCTCTCTAAGCCAACAGTTGTGGAGTTGAGGGATGAATCTCCAGGAGGAGCTTGTAGGGTACAGATGCAGACCTACCCACTTTACAGGGTGTGAAAAGATCCCCCTGAATGGGAGACAGACTCAGCCAAGCCCCACACCTTGCCAACGATAGTGTAAGTGAGTCATAATTTCCTCCCACAGTGAGGGCAAGACACTCCCAGTTCACTGGGCCACATAATTGATAGGTCCCTCAGAGGTCACATCAGACATGTTTTGAGGGGCAAGATCTGTCTCCCTTTTGTCCCCTGGATGGCTATGGATCCCACCATTTGCCAATGACAACGAAAGTGATCTATGTAATCCATGTTTTCATTCCACTATGGGGGCTGGTTAAGGTCTAAAGCTCCTTCGCCTCTCTGTTGTGGCAGTGCCTGTAGGTTGCCTGAGCTGGGATACCACTATTTGGACTAACCCACAAGGGATTGACCCGACTTAGCAAGGGTCAACCTGTTGGCAACAAAAGAAAGAGGAGAGATGGGCAGTGTCCACAAGGAGATTGTACCCAAAATTCTTCACTATTCTCCCAGGCAAGACTGCAACACAGAGGAGGATACTTCTAGGTGTAGAAAAACTGGATCTTTGTTTTTTCGTGGCACTCTACTATGGGATGAGAGATTCTGTGTTTAGCTGCTTATGGAGAACTCCCACGTGGAGGAGGGACCCCACTTACTCTTCCTTTCAGGCCCAGGCTCCTCTGAATTCTCTCCCTTCCTCTTTTTTGTCTTCATCCTCAGTTTATCTCAGTGGGGTTGCTGAGTGCCCTAAATTCCTCTCCCTGTGATCCTCTCCCCCCAATTTCAACTGCTGTTTCATTTCAGTACAATTTTCCTCTTTCTGGATGGGCTCTTCTAAGGAATGCTGCCTCTAGTCATCTAGACTGTTCCCTCCTCTCCCTTGTGTCTTTTAATATTTGACTATCTTATATTTTGTTATGCTTCTCATTGTTTTATACTACTTGAAGTAGTTAGTTTTTTGATGTACAGATTAATGTTTTCATTAATTTAGTGATTTTTCAGTCATTATTTATTTGCATTTTCTTGTTCTTTTTTTCTCTCTTTTCTTTCTGGTATTCATTTTACTTACTTAATAACATTTCACATTTCTCTAAGGTGCTTTTCAATTTTTTAAAAAATATTTTTTCTTACTACTTTAGACATTATAGCTTATATTAATTAGTATTCAAATTAATTAATTCTTTCTTCTGCCTGCTCAAATCTACTGTTAAGATTTTCTACTGAATTTTCTATGTTAATTATGATATTTTTAAACTCCAATATTCTCATTAGATTTCTTTTTATTATTTCTGTAACTTTTGATATTTGATGAGAAATTCTCATCATACCTTAAATTATCTCAACATTACTTCATTTAGATTTTTGATCATATCTAATAACTCATTAGATTTTTTTTTTTCCTAATTCAACATCTAGGCTCTTCAAATGCATTTTTTTGGTTCATCTTCCGTTTTCTTCTTATGTCTGGGTCACATATTCCTGTTTCTTTGCATGTCTCACAATATTTGTTCAAAATTGCAATTGTGGATAATACATTACAGCAACTCTGAATAGTGATTACCTCTATTGTTTTTCTCTAGTGTTCTTGTTTTTATTATTATTTTCTTGCTTGCTTAATGACTGTGCTATCTATTATAGGGAAGTCTATTTTTCCCATAGTGTGTAGTCTCTGATGTTGCTCATTATAGGCTGAAGCCTCATGTATTCACATAGTTTTTGTGAAAACAAAATGTGACTGTAGTGTTAGGTAGACTCTCTTTGAATGTTATTTCCTTAACCACTTTATTATTCTGACCTCTTTGTTTTGTTTATACCATACTTATCTATTAACTTTATTCGACTGATAGATAATGGTTCTATTACCTTTGACCTCTCAATTTATGCCCTGTGACATAAATTGCTGCATAGTCTGTGTCCACTGAATTCAGGCCCTCTGACCAAGGAAGGGGATTTTTAGCCTTTGAGGCTTTCTCTGATCCTACTTTGGATAGAAATTTAAAGCTCCTTAGCTGGAAATGGAGAAAGGAGAATAAGGAACTCACGCTTCCTGGCTTTTCCACTCAGATTTTTCCTATATAATAAGATGTGTGGTGTGTGTGTGTGTGGAGGTGTATGAAAACTGGTGCCATCATGTTGTTGCTGCTTCACTGCATGTATTTTTTTGTAGCTTTCTGCCATATACAGTGGAATCTGCCAACGTTGACCACCTTCTAAGTCTGCCAGGAATTGTTATTCTGCCACAGAAAGCTGTAGTTATAGGAGTTCCCTTTCAGTTGTGAAGCCCATTGGAAGAGCTTTCCTACCACAGAGAGTTATATGGTAAAGGGGGATTGTAATATATATCAGCTTCCTCATGTAAATTCTCATTATTAGCTGCCCTATATGGATCCTCATACAAAATGGAAGTTGTAAGTGGAGAAATTGGTATCACCAGGCTGCTAATATTTGCTCAGTTGAATCCATGACATAGAGATTTGGCAAATAGAATGTGCCAATGTTCTCTGGCTGATAAAACTACATTGAATAACTCTTCTATACTAGTGAGCTGTAGAAGACATGAACCATAATTTAACATGACATTCCACTGAAACAGTTATTTTATAGGGCAGAGCTAAGGGGGTAATGAGTTCCTGGATTGAATTCCTCAGCCTCCCCCTGCTGTTATGTTCTATGGGTCTTGCTGAACCAATGATTTTCAATTTTTTAAGCTTTTTGACCAATCTTCAGAGATGTTGAATGTTTTCCTTACAAAATTTTTGTCAAATAATAGATAATTTTTGAGCAGCACCTGTGGCTCAAAAGGGTAGGGCACCGGCTCCATAGGCCAGAGGTGGTGGGTTCAAACCCAGCCCTGGTCAAAAAAAATAAATAGATAACTTTTTAGGAAAAATTACCCTGAGTTTCTCACACTGCCATTTTGGAAGTTTATCACCTCTAAATATATTTTAACTGTACTGATGAAAAAAATACTGTAATTCATGTGCATCCAAAAATACTTATTTTCCTTCATTTTAAAATAATACTTTAGATGACTGTAGAATTATGTATAGATCACTAATGTCAGTAAGTATTTGAAAATATTCATGTTGTCCTCTGCTTTATATATTTTTTTTTAAATTCAGTTGTTAGTCTTCCTGGGCTTCTGATATGCTAAGAAGAATATATTCCAGCTCCATGCATATAAACATGAAGGGGGTAAAGTTTCCACCTTTCTTTAAGGCTGCATAATATTCCATGGAGTACATATACCACAATTTATTGATCCATTTGTGGGTTGATGGGCACTTGAGCTTCTTCCATGACTTAGCAATTATGAATTGGGATGCAATAAACATTCTGTTACAAATATCTTTGTTTTAGTATGATTTTTGGTCTTCTGGATATACACCTGGTAGAGAAATTATAGGATCAAATGGCAGGTCTATTTTTAGTTCTCTACGTGTTCTCCAAACACCTTTCCAAAAAGAATATATTAGTTTGAATTCCTACCAGCAGTGTAGAAGTGTTCCCTTTTCTCCACATTCACTCTAGTATCTCTGGTTTGGGGATTTTGTGATATGGGCTAATCTTACTGTTGTTAGATTACATCTCAAAGTAGTTTTGATTTATATTTCTCTGATGATTAAGGATGATGAACATTTTTTCATAAGTCTTTAGGGCATGCGCTGGTGTTCTGCAGAGAATTTTCACTTCAAGTCCCTTGCCCACCCTGAGATGGGGTCACTTGTTCTTTTCTTGTTAATATGTTTGACTTCTCTATGGATTCTGGCTATTAAACCTTTGTCAGAGACATAACCTACAAATATCTTCTCCTGATATGAGGACTGTCTGCTTGCTTTACTTACTGGATTCTTGGCTGTACAGAAACTTTTGAGTTTGATCAGGTCCAAACAGTGTATTTTTGATGCTGCTTCAATTGCCCAGGGGGGTCCTCCTCATAAAATATTTGCCCAGGCCGATTTCTTCAAGAGTTTTCCCTAAATTTTCTTCTAGCATTTTTATAGTTTCATGTCTTAAGTTTAAATCTTTCATCCAGTTAGAGTATATCTTAGTTAATGGTGAAAGGTGTGGGTCCAGTTTCAGCCTTCCATAGTTTGCCAGCCAGTTCACCAGAACTATTTGTTAAATAGGGAATCTTTTCCCCAGTAAATATTTTTAATTGGCTTGTCATAGATCAAATAACGGTAAGTAGCTGGGTTCTTCTCTTGGTTCTCTATTTTGTTCCACACGTCTATCTCTCTGTTTTGTGCCAGTACCATGCTGTTTTGATCACTATCAATTTATGGTATAGTCTGAGCTCTGGTAGCATGATTCTTCCTGTTTTGTTTTTATTTCTGAATAATGTCTTGGCTATTCAAGGTTTTTTCTGATTCCATATAAAATGAAGTATTATTATTATTATTATTATTTTAGATCTTTAAAATATGACAGGGGAGTTTTAATTGGGATTGCATTAAAATTATATATTGCTTTGGGTAGTATGGACATTTTAACAATGTTGATTCTTCCCAGCCATAAGCATGGTATGGTTCTCCATTTATTAACATCTTTAGCTATTTCTTTTCCTAGAGTTTCATAGTTCTCTTTATAGAGATCTATCATATCCCTTGTTAGGTAAACTTTCAAATATTTCATCTTCTTTGGCACTGCTGTGAATGGAAGAGAGTCTGTGTCTATTTTTGAGCTTGAGTATTATTAGTATGTATAAAGATTACCAATTTTTGAGTGTAGATTTTGTAACCTGAGATGTTGCTGTATTCTTTGATCATTTCTAAGAGTTTTGCAGTAGAATCCCTGGTGTTTTTCAGATATATAATCATATCATCTGTGAAGAGTAAAAGTTTGATCTCTTCTGACCCTACATGGATACCCTTGATCACCGTTTCTTCCCAAATTGCCATGGGCAAAACTTTCATTAGAATGTTAAAGAGCAGTGAAGACAATGGGCAAACTTGCCTGGTTCCTGACTAAGTAGAAATGATTTCGATTTTTTCCATTCGGTACTACATTGGCTGTAGTTTTGCTGTAGATGGCCTCTATCAGTTGAAGAAATGTCCCTTGTATACCAATTTTCTTAAGTGTTCTGATCATGAAGGGATACTTGATATTATCAAAAGCTTTTTCTGCATCAACTGAGAAAATCATATGGTCCTTGCTTTTTAATTTATGTGCTGAATTATATTTATAAATTTACACATATTGAGCCAGCCTTAAGACCCTGGGATAAAACCTACTTGATCATGGTGTATAATTTTTTTGATGTGTTGCTGGATTCTGCTTGTTAGGATCTTGTTGAATATTTTTGCATCAATATTCATTAGTGATATTAGTGTAAAATTTTCTTTTTTTGTTTGGTATTTTCCTGGTTTGGGGATCAAGTTGATGTTTGTTTCATAGAATGTGTTGGGTAGTATTCCTTCTTTCTCTGTATTTTGGAAAAGGTTAAGTAATATAGGTACTAGTTCCTCTTTAAAGGTTTGATAGAATTCTGACGTGAAGTCATCTGGTCCTGAACTTTTCTTTTTAGGGAGATTTTGTAGAGTTGATGCTATTTCAGAACTTGATATATGCCTGTTCGACATTTCCACTTGATTCTGGATAAGTCTTGGAAGGTGGCATGCTTCCAAAAATTGATAAATTTCCTTCAGATTATCATATTTCTGAGAATAAAGTTTCTTGTAATATTCATTAAGTACTTTTTTTGAATTTCTGCAAAGTCTGTTGTTATTTCATCTCTGTCATTTCTGATTGATGAAATTAGGGATTTTACTTTTCTATTTCTGGATAGGTTAGCCAAAGTTCTATCTATTTTATTGACCTTTTAAAAAAACCAACTTTTTGATTTATTAATCTGTTGTATAATCCTTTTTTTTCCAATTTCATTTAATTCTGCTCTAATTTAGGTTATTTCTTTTCTTCTACTGGGTTTGGGATTAGAATGTTATGCCTTTTCTAGTTGCTTAATATGTCTCATTAAGTTGTTAACTTCCTCTGTTTCCATTCTCGTGAGGAAAACTTGCAGTGGTACAAATTTCCCTCTTAGAGCTGCCTTTGTGGTATTCCAGAGATTCCAATAATTCATGTCTTCATTATCATTTTTTTCCAAAAATTTGGTAATTTCCTTCTTAATCTCATCTATGACCTGGCTATTGTTCAGCATAAGGTTTTTTACCTTTCATGTTTTTCTATGAGTATTCTGATTCCTGTTGTTACTGAGTTCAACTTTTATTCCATGATGGTCTGAGAAGATGCAAGGAATAATTTCTATTCTTCTAGAATTGCTGAGGTTAGACTTGTGACCTAAGATGTGATCAATTTTTGGAGTTTGTTCCCTGTGGTGATGAGAAGAAATTATATTCACTTTTGTTAGGATGAAATGTTCCGTAGATGTCTGTTAAATGCAAATGTTGAATGGTTAAGTTTAAATCTAAAATTTCTTTGCTCAGCTTCTTATTGGAGGATCTATCCAGCACTGCCAAAGGAGTGTTAAAATCTCTGACTATTATGGAGCTGGAGGAAATCAAGTTGCTCATTTCTGTTAGAGTTTTTCTTATAAACTGAGATGCATTCTGGTTGGGTGCATAAATATTAATAACTGAAATCTCATCGTATTGAGTATTACCCTTAACAAATATGAAGTGACCATCCTTATCCTTCCTTACTTTTCTTGGTTTAAATCCTATTGTATTGTATCTGTGAATAAAATTGCAATACCTCCTTTGTTCTGCTTTCCATTTACTTGGAATATAGATGACCATCCCTTCACCCCGAATCTATATTTATCTTTTATGGTAAAATGAGATTATTTTCTGCAGCAGATATCTGGCCTGAGTTTTTATATCCAGTCAGCCAACCTCTGCCTCTTTAAAGGACAATTTAAGCCATTCACATTAATTGAGAATATTGATAAGCCTGCTAGAATGTTTGGGATCAAGTTTTTCAAAAGTCCAGTGGACATTTTCAATCTTTTCTGCACTGTGGAAGTTGGAATTTTATCAAAAGTTTCTGAGTGAGTTTACTTTTGTGGTAGGAGGATTGTGCTGATCATTATGGAGGATAGGTCTGAGAATATCCTGGAGAGCTGGTTTACTTATGGCAAATTTCTTCAACATGTGAATGTCATTAAAGTATTTAACTTCTTCATCATAGATGAAACTCAGTTTAGCTGGATACAGGATCCTGGGTTGAAAGTTATTTTGTTTTAGGAGATTAAAATTCGATGACCACCCTCTTCTAGTTTGAAAGGTTTCAGCAGAGAGATTTGCAGTCATTCTAATATTCTTTCCCTCATAGGTTATGGTTTTCTTATGTCTGGCTGCTTGCAGAATTTTCTCCTTCATCTTAACTTTAGTGAAGTTAATTATGATGTGCCTGGCGGATGTCTTATTCAGGTTGAGTTGTGTTGAGGTTCTGAATCTGTCTGCTATCTGAATTTCAGAATCTCTTGGCATGTCTGGAAAGTTCTCTTTCATAATCTCATGAAGAAGAGCCTCTGTGTTTGTGAAGCAACTTTGTCGCCTTGTGAAGCAACTTCGTCACCTTCATATAAGGTGAATATTAGTTTTCTTCAAATTATCCCAGAGCTCTCTGAGAGAATGATTCATTTTTGCTATCCACTTCTCTTCCTCTTTCCGAGTTTGGGAGTGTTCAAAAGTTTTGTCCTCAATGTCAAAAGTCCTTTCCTCTGCTTGCTCCATTTTGTTACTGAGGGATTCTACTGTATTTCTCAGATCTTTGAAGCCTGAAAATTCTTATCTCAATGTGTCAAAATATTTGGTAATTTTGTCTTTGAATTTGTTGAATTCTTGAGACAACTTTTGAAATGCTCCTTGAATTTCTAATTCCAACTTTGCTGCTATTCTATTAATGTAATTTGCAATCCAAATTCTGAATTTAATTTCTGACATCTCAACCATCTGTTTATGAAGGAGATCTTCAGTTGTGTCTGCCATATCCTTCCTTGGGGGGGGGGTTGATCTCGTCTTGTTATTCATGTTACCAGAGTTGTTCCGCTGTTTCTGCTCCATGATTATTTTATAAAATTTGGGTAGATGATTAGATAAGGAGAAGTTATGTTAGGGGCTCAGGAGTAGTGATTAACCAGCCCTTTCCTAAAAGCTGGGACCGGTGTCTGTACCTTTTCCTGTAGAGCTTTTCTAAGGACCTGTACAGTGCTATAGCCTGAGAAACTGGGGGCCTGCTTGGTGTGGTGAGCCTAAGTGGCTCTGTCTTATTTTCAGCTGGTCTCTGTCCTATCCTAGTGAATCAGTTACTCTGGGATGAAATCTTAGCTATGGAGAATACCAGTAATTAAGTCACCCCACACCCCACAGGCAACAATTGGAAAAGGAAAATCAAAACTTCCCACAACCACACACTCATGGTACCACTTTGGATGGTCCTTGGGTGATTGGCCCAGTTCAAGAGGTCCAAAATCAATTGTCCCAGTCAGCACCATTCTTGGGTGGAAGAGTTTAAATGGTCTCCAGCAACTACAAAGCAGGAGTCTAGTGGCAGCTCAAGTATGATTCTCTGGTGCTCCATGAGGTCAGAAGGACCAAACCAACAAGTAAATTAGTCTGGGAATATTGATGCATCCTTCCCCACCTTGCACCTCTGTCACACCCAGTCACTGGTAACTTCACAGGGCTGTGACCCTGTTCCCTCCAATGAGCTGATGCTCCAGGGGGTTGTACCTGCCCAAGTCACAGGGATATCTATGTCTCCGCAGCCAGTCTGCCGCTCTCTGTCACTCTCCATCAGGGCGAGGTAAGGCCTGACAACCTTAGATGCTTAATGGAGGACGGGGCAGTTCACTCAGTTCTAGCACTGCCCCTGATTGTTGATGCTGGCAGAACAGAACAACTTTGCAGAATTTGTTTTTGTCCCAGCTATATTCCCCTGCAGATCAGACACTGTTTGAGTTCCAGAAACTCTGACTCAGCCCTGGTATGTGCCATTGCCGGTCTTGACTGCAGTTTGCATTGGGGTAGGCACGGTTAGAGCTCACACTCTGCTGTCAGTTCCAGCTTCTGCCTGCCTGCCTTTGTCTCAGCTATGATCCCCTGAGGGGCAGATGCATCTTAGGCTGAGTAAAGCAGTCCTCTGTGTTAGCACTGCCCTGGGAGTCTGCCGTCTTTGCCCACATATTCTAGTCACCATGCTCAGCCCAGGCCGGTACTGCCTCAGGCATGCCCTTTACTCATGGGGCCTGTGTTTCCATCCCAGATCTGTTCCACCAGTGGCTGCACAAGAGAAGATGCCTGGCTTCTTCTGATTGCCCAGAGAGACAGGGAGTGTCTGTCTGGAATACCCCCAGGGGTGTGAACCCTATTGTTCCCTCCATTGCAGCTGCTTCTTTGTGCCTCTGCACACTGCAGCTCCTGTATGGTTCCTACTCAGTTGACTGTCTTCTCCTTACTCCTGTGCCACAGAGTCAGCACAGACCAGCAACAGCCCTTACACTGGCCACACCTCTCAGGGATGCAAGCCTAGTTTAACATAAAGAAGTTGATAATGTAATTCACCATATAAACAGAAGTACAAACAAAGACCATATGATCCTCTCAATAGATGCAGAAAAAGCATTCAATAAAATTCAGCATCCTTTTTCAATTAGAACAGTTAAGAATATAGGCATACTTGGCACATTTCAGAATCTGATCAAAGCCATAGCTGATATTATACCAAATGGAGTAAAATTGAAAACTTTCCCTCTTCCAACTGGAACCAGACAAGGTTTTTCTTTATTGCAACTACTATTTAACATAGTGCTGGAAGTTGTAGCCAATATAATCAGGCAAGAGAAAGAAATAAAGGACATCCAAATGGAGGCAGAGGAGGTCAAACTTTCACTCTTTCTGGAGATATGATCTTATACTTAGAGAACCCCAAAGACTCAACCTCAAGATTCCTGGAAATAATAAAAAAAAACCAGCAATATCTCAGGATATAAAATCAATGTCCAAAAATCAGTAGCTCTAGTATATGCTAATAACAGCCAATATGAGAAGCTAAACAAGAACATAATTCCCATCACAGTTGCTTCAAATAAACAAAATGTCTAGAAATATACACAAAGAAAGAGGTGAAGGACCTCTACAAAGAAAATTACAAAACCCTAGGAAAATAAATGGCAGAAGATATTAACTAATGGAAGTATATACCATTCTCATGGCTGGGAAAAACCAACATTATTAAAATGTCTATACCTCCCAAAGCAATCTACAGATTCAATGCCATCTCCATTAAAATACCATCATCATACATTCAAGATTTGGAAAAAATAATTATTCATTTTGTATGGAGCAGAAGAAACCCTGGATAGCCAGGTCAATTCTTAGTAATAAAAACAAAGCAGGAGGTACTACCCCACCAGACTTTTGGCTATATTACAAGACCATAGTGATCAAAACAGCATAGTATTGCCATAAAAATAGAGACATTGACATTTGGAACCAAATAGAAAACCATGAGATCAACTAACATCTCACAGCCACCTGATCTTTGATAAACCAAACAAGGACATACACTGTGGAAAAGATTCTGTATTCAATAAATAGTGCTGGGAGGACTGGATAAACACAAGTAAAAGACTGAAACTGGACTTACACATTTTACCACTTACAAAAATTGAATCATGATGGATAAAAGATTTAAATATAAAGCATGAAGCAATAAAAATCCTCAAAGAAAGTGTGGAGAAAACACTTGAAGATATCAGCCTGGGGAAAATTTTTAAGAAGATTTCTGTGGTAGTTGCAACAACAACAAATATAAACAAATGGGACTTAATTAAATGGAAAAGTATCTGTACCACTAAGGAAACAACAACCAAAGCAAACAGAAAATCTTCAGAATGGGAAAATATATTTGCATATTATCAATCAGACAAAATCTTGATAACTAGAATCTACAGAGAACTCAAATTAAGCAACAATAAAGGAGCCAACAATCTTTTATATCATTGGCAAATGAGATGCGGCAGCAAGGACCCTATCAAAAAGTAATCACAAGACTTGTATAGAAAATTACAAAAAAAGGAAAGGAAACAATAAAAGCATGATCTCATTTGGCAAGTGACCATGTTAGGGAAATCCTAGCAGGGAATAGGAAGGCAAACGCAAACCCACTGTTATCAGTGACTGATCTGCACGTAGTAGTATCACTAGCAAATCATGTTAGTGCTACCCAATTCCCATCATAAACTAGTCATCAATTGTAATACAATAAAGCATGAGAATATTACTCATAGTGACTAATAGTGGCTAATTCTCACATAAATTGGATTTAATTTTATTTTTCAGTTTTTGGATGGGTCTGGGTTTGAACCCACCTCCTCAGGCATATGGGACTGGCGCCCTCCTCCTTTGAGCCACAGGCACTGCCCAATTGGATTTAATTTTGACCAAAGTATATTACTTGAACATTTATTTTTAATTCAACTTGTTAATATCATGTTTAGGATATTACATCCTCATTTATAAGTGAAATATATTTGGAATTTCCATTTATAATAATATATTTTTTCCAATTTTAATATCAGTTGTATCCAGATGAAGTAGAATGATTTTGAAGTATTTCTTCTTTTTATATTGTCTCTAATATTTGGCATGATCTGATTTTTGGAACTATCTTTTATTTTTATTTATAAATATTAGTTGCCTATTTTTTGAGACTTTGGAAAAAAGAATAATAAGAAGAAGTTAACTGATGACTCCATACTGAACCTCAGAGTCAAACCATTCTATGATCGACATACTCTTATCTGACAATGTGAATGTTGCTTTTTTTTTACATTATTATTATTATTATTATTGCTCAATATTTTGTTGCAGCAATCATCTGATTTCTTTTCTGAATGTATTTATCTTTGTTCATTCTTTATGAGGTTATTTTCTAGTCCTTATCCTAAACATTGTTATTGTTATTAAATTTTAAGGCTTTTTAATTTTGTGAAGGCAAAAAGTGGAAACCAAATAAAGACATGGAGGCTGAAGCAGAAAAATCACCTAAGCCCAGGAGTTGGAGGTTGTTGGAGTAACTCCACTGCACTCTACCGAGGGTGAAAAAGTGAAACTCTGTCTCTACAAAATAAATAAATAAATAAATAAACACATGTATATGTACAGAGAAAATTTAAAAAAAAAGAAAGTCATACAGACAGAAAAGTCAAGCTAAAATAAATCAATATAATTCATAATTAAAATAAGAATATTACCAGCAGAATCTGCAAAAAAGAACCATCCTTACCTCATACAAATGAGTAACAATAGTGCTTACATACCTATAACAGAATCACCAGAAAATCTTGGATTATAAATCCCTTCTCTGCCACCTGGTAGTGTTGGGCATAATCTGCACACAGCAGTGGCAACCACAGAAACAAGCAAAGGAAAGTCATTCCTTACCCAACACTCCATAGTAGCTACAAAATATTAGAAAAAAATGGTCAAAAAAGTTCCTCAGTTTTTGAAAGTCCCAATCTTCCCAAAGCATCATCACCAGCAGAGTGCACCCCACAAATGCTGACAGAGACACACCTAATTCATCCTCACTTGGTATGTCATCAAAACCCAGGATGGTTGCCAGAACATAAATGCTAAACCTAGAAAGAGTGATTACTAATAAAATAGTAAGTATAAATAATAAGAAGAGTTTCCTAACATAATATTCACAATGTCCAAGATATAATTAAGAAGAAAAAATTAAAAAACCCTTGAAGGTGACAACAAGATGGCAGATTAGAAGATACTCATCTTTGACTCCTACGTAAAACAGTTAAAAGTCTAACTGCAAATGAAAATATCCCTGAGAAGGATAAGAACTCTAATTAAAAGACTACAGCAACATAGTAGAGCAAAAATGGAGAATAACTCCACAGAAAGGATAGCTAAGGAGATTGGCATACCTGGGATATCTAAAGATGGCTAGAAACAAAGAATAAAGAAGAGAGCTGTCAGAGTTAGCCACATGGCAGGTGCTTCTGTGATTTCCAGTAGTGTGCTCTGACCCCAACAACTTTTGCGTCTGAGAACTTCAACAACCCACATAGCAGTCATATACTTCCCATAGCTTTCCCAGTGGTGGTCCCCTAATGTTTGTCACTGAAGATTCCAATAGCCTGCTAAGTAGAGATCATTGCCAGATTTAAGTACTGAGTTAACTAACAACCGTTACTGCTACAGACCCCCCAGAGGGGAAGATGCTTCTGTGTTCCTCCCAAAGAAGATATTCTACATTTAGCTAGAGTTGCTGCCCTATCAACCTCATGTTTGACATGAATCCATGAATAGTAGTAGTTCTGCATGTGTTCATGGTACAGATACCACTTCCAAGGCATCACCACACATGCTCATGCTCTGTGATCCCCTGCATCTTGGAAATCATTGCTATTGCCATAGCATGCTAGCCTGAGTCCCATATTTGGATACACAATCTCTCTGCATCCTTCCACACTTCACATAATGGCTTTGTGACTATTCCAGTAATGCCTGCACCACAGATCTTAGAACCAGCATCTCAGCAGAAGTTCCTTGTTACAGACCCCAGAATCATTGTACTTTTACACACCCTCATGCACTGATCACCATCTTCCTAGTTCCTTCCAATTTACTCATGTCTTGCATACACCATTCTCGGTGCTATAGTTAGGAATTCTTGTGTCTCAGGCACTGCTGAAATCATCACCCTAGATTCCAGAGCCATGGTACCACAACACATCCTATGCTCCAAATCTTGGTTTCGTGGCCACTTCACAGGTGTTGTGTGTCAGATATTGGTACCACTGCCACCACATATACACCTGTGAGCTAGACCCAGTGCCAGGTGGGATTCTCTTGGCTACAACTGCCCCTTGGGAAGTAAAAGAAATCAGGATGACCCCAGCATCCTTTTCTAGCAAAGACACCAATAGTCCTTACTGCCACTGCAAACA
This sequence comes from Galagoides demidoff, assembly GCA_963574575.1. Lineage (NCBI taxonomy): Eukaryota > Metazoa > Chordata > Mammalia > Primates > Galagidae > Galagoides > Galagoides demidoff. The sequence continues at coordinate 8,833 of CAUYQV010098304.1, read as the reverse complement.
TTCACAGTCATGGTCACTGAAAATCTCTACTATCTTTTCTGAGACATACCTCAGCTAACAAAGCTGCACTAAGAATATATCACTGTACTCACACCACAGCCATAAGTACTGCATCCTATCTGGGTGACGCTCTTGAACCCACCCATATGAGAAAGTCTTTCCTCATCAAAAAACAGTCCATAAAGTTTAGAAAATGTGACAGCTCTCCATCAAATGGGCAGATATTAACACAAGGCAACAACAAACAGACACAGACATAAAAATCAAAGGAACATGATATCATCATAGAAACATCATAATTTTCTAGTAAATGAACACGAAGAAATGAAGATCTATTAATCACCTGACAATTAGTTCAAAATAATTGTCTTAAGGACACTAAACGTGCTATAAGACAATATAAATTGTTCATAGAAATCATAAAATAATACATGAACAGTAATAAGTTCAATAAAGAGATAAAAGTCACAAAAAGGAACAAATAGACATTTTCAAGTTGAAAATAACAGTGATTCAAATGAAAAATTCAGTAGAGTGCATCAATAGCAGTTTTGATCAAGCTGAAGAAAAACCCTGCAAACATGAAAGCAGTTCATTTGAATATATCTAAACAGAGAAGAGAAAAAAGAAGAATGAAAAGGAATGAAAAAAGACGGCAGGATTTCTAGTTCATCATCATCACAGCTAGCACTCACAATATAAAAGTGCTGAGGTAGAAGGGAAAGAATTGAATTAAAAACTAATTGAAAAATAATGGATGTGAAAAATCCACAAATCTGGGGAAAGGTAAACACCCAGGTACAGAAAGGTCAAAAGTTTCTAATAACATTGAAAGAATACTACACCAACACATATGAGAATCAAATCATAAAAACTCAAAGACAGAGTCTTTAAAGCAGCAAAGGTAACAAAGCTCATCCTATTTAAGGGAATTGTTAAAAAGCTATCAGTAGATTTCTTGACAGATACTTTCAAGGCTAAGAGCCAGAAAGTGCAAAAAGCAAGAAAACTTCCAACTATGAATACTTTTCCTGAAAAAGATGTCCTTCAAAAATTAAGGAGAGATAAAAACTTTCCCAGACAAAGTGAGAGTGAGGGAGGGAGTTTGTCAACTTTGGGCTTGTTTGTTATACATGAAATGCTAAAGAAGTTCTTTAAGCCAAAACAAAAGGATGCTAATTAATAACTTGAAAACATATGGATGTACAAAACTCATTGGTAAAAGTAAGCATATGCTCAATCTGAGGGTTCTGCAATACCATAAAGGTGGTATACACAGTATAAATCACTTAGAAATTTAGCAAAAAGGTTAAAAGACAAAATGTCAAAAATAACTATAGCTACAATAATTTGTTAATTAACATACTGTGTAAAATGTAAATTTTAAAATAAAAGCACAAAACATGGGGAATGTGTAAAAGTGTAACATTTTTGTATGTGATTGAACTTAAGTTGCCATCACTTTTAAATAGCCTGTTGTATTTATATAGGCCTTATAATAACCAGAAAACAAAAACTTATAAAAGATAAAAGCTTACATAAAAGGTAAAGAGGAGTCACAGTATATTACTACAAAAAAAAAAAAAAATCAAACCAAATAGGAAGACAACAGAAGAGGATGAACGGAACAAAGAATATACAAAATAGAAAACAATTAAATGGCAGTGTCGTTACCTAACAATAATTACTAAAATGACAATTTCCTTACATAATAATAATTACCATGACTACAAATGGATTACATTCTCTAATTAGAAAGCATACAGTAACTGAATGGATTAAAAAAAAAAAAAAGACCTAACTCTGTGCTTTCTATAAGAGGCTAAGAACAGAAAAGTTGTTGGAATTAAAAGAAATAAAAATCATAATGTGTCATTAGGGGTAATAGTGAGTGGTGTCACTATCATTTCTTTCCTTTGATTCTTGGACCCATAAATTTTGTCTATTTGTGAAACAGAACTATGTATTGGACACTGACTCAGAGTATATACCACTTTCTCGAGAAGCTTAATCCATCCACTTAAGGTATTTCCACTTACCTTGTTCTATAATTGAGCCTTCAGAAGCATTACATCACTTTATCCAGCCACCTGCTTCAGCATTGTGGGGAACATGATGAGATAAGTGAATTTCATGAACATGGACCGTTGTCACAGTTCTTTAGCTGTTAAGTGAGTTCCATAATCAGAAGCAATGTTATGTGGAATATAATGATGATGTATAATTCATTCTTTAACTTCATAAATGATAATTTTGACAGAAGCATTGGGAAGGGAAATTTTTATTCACAGTATGTGCCTATATGAGCAAGGAAAAATTATACTTCTTCTATGATGGCAGTGAGACAATACAGTCAACATGCATCAGATAGTTATTGATCACGTCATGAAATACTGTCATATGCAGGGGTCAGTGTTAGTTTCTATTGTTAAAAAAAAAAAAAGGGCACTAAGCAGCATCCTTAACCAATTTGGCTTTAGTGAGTAGAGATTTGTGTAGTTGAGTCAATGTAAAACCTATATTTCTAGTACCATGATCTTGTTGTTCTAGAGCCCATTGGATGATGACAGGGTAGATGCAATAAAAAGCTAACTGGTACCCACGGAACAAGTCATCCTTTCAACCTGCTTATTAAAATCCTAATGATTGGGGTCAGCCTTTGATGAGCAATCTTACGGGAGTCAAATATATTCATGCTTTTTGTCCATTCAGATAGATATGTCCATAAATTTGTCACCAATATTCTAATAATGTTTCTTCCAAGTCTCTGGAAAACTATTGGCTGCAGCTCACAAATCAGTATATAATCATACATCTGACCATTTCTTCTTTCAAGAAAAGTAAACAACCAGGTGTGCTGCTAGAAGTACTGCAACTGGAAAGCCTTCTTTTAATCCATGACCTTCATGGATCTCCCAGAGAGGGCTACAGTGTAAGAGCCATTGTTATGTAAATGTCTACTTTTGTGTGGCACCTACATATCATGCAGAACCATTTGTAAACCAGCTTGAGTCTTCACTTTCTTTTTGTCTAATCTTAGAGGAAAACCATGTGGCCAAAAGTGCAGGATGAGAGAGAAAAGGCAGTATAATAAGGTGACCAGACCTCCCGTTTTTGGCGGGACAGTTCCAATTTTTAACAATTTGTCCCGTGTCCCGCGGTGTTTTATTTTATTTTTTTATTTCTTATAGTAAACTATGTACATTAATGCAATCATGGGGTACAGTGTGCTGTTTTCATATACATTTTGAAATACTCTCATCAAACTGGTTAACATAACCTTCATGTCATTTTCTTGGTTATTGCTTAAGACATTCATACTCTGCTTTTAGAAAGATTCACTGGTACCCTTATAAGATAAACCAAAGAGGTGACCTCACCAATCACCCTCCCTAACCCAATCCATCCCTCTCACTTCCCCTATCCCACCCCCTTCTCATATTCTAAGGTTCTAATTAGGTTATGACATTCCGATAAAAGCTATGAATTAGTTTCAAAATAGGGCTGTGTACATTAGATACTTTTTCTTCCATTCCTAAGATACTTTGCTAGGAAGAACATTTTCTAATTTCATCCGTATAAACATGAAGGAGGTAAAGTATCCATCTTTCGTTAGGGCTGCATAGTATTCCATGGTGTACGTATACCACAATTTATTGATCCATACGTGGGTGGATGGGCAATTAGGCTTCTTCCATGACCTAGCAATTATGAATTGGACTACAATAAACATTCTGATACAAATATCTTTGTTGTAATTTGATTTTTAGTCTTCTGGATATATACCTAATAAAGAAATTGCAGGATCAAATCGTAGGTCGATTTTTAGTTCTCTCAGTGTTCTCCAGATGTTTTTCCAAAAGGAACTAATTAATCTGCATTCCCATCAGCAGTGTAGAAGTGTTCCCTTTTCTCCACATCCATGCCAACATCTCTGATTTTGGAATTTTGTGATATGGGCTAATCTTACTGGAGTTAGTACCTCAAGGTAGTTTTGATTTGCATTTCTCTGATGATTAAGGATGAAGAGGATTTTTTCATATATGTGTAGGCCATGCACCCATCTTCTTTAGAGAAATTTCTATTCAAGTCCCTTGCCCACCTTGAGATGGGATCGCTTATTTTTTTTCTTGCTAATACGTTTGAGTTTTCTGTGGATTCTGGTTATTAAATCTTTGTTGGAGATATAACCAGCAAATATCTTCTCCCATTCTGTGGGCTGTCTCCCTGCTTTATTTACTGTATTATTGGCTGTGCAGAAACTTTTTAGTTTGATCAGGTCCCCATAGTGTATTTTTGAGGTTGCTTCAATTACCCGAGGGGTCCTCCTCATAAAATTTTCATACAAGCGTGTTTCCCTTATGCTTTCTTCTAGTATTTTCATAGTTTCATGGCTTAAGTTTAAATCTTTAATCCAGTGAGAATCTATCTTAGTTAATGGTGAAAGATATGGGTCTAGTTTCAGTCTTCTACAGGACACCATCGAGTTAGCCCAGCACCATTTGTTACACAGGGAATCTTTTCCCCACTCAAAATTTATAACTGGCTTGTCAAAGATCAGATAATTGTAGGTGGCTGGATTCATCTCTTGGCTCTCTATGCTGTTCCATACATATACCTCTCTGTTTTTGTGCCAGTACCATGCTGTTTTGATCACTATCAATTTATAGTATAGTCTGAGATCTGGTAATGTAATCCCTCCTACTTTATTTTTGTTCCTGAGTAATGCCTTTGCTATTTGAGGTTTTTTCTGATTCCATATAAAATGAAGTATTATTTTTTCTAGATCTTTAAATTATGAGATTGGAGCCTTAATGGGGATTGCATTAAAATTATATATTGCTTTGGGTAGTATTGACATTTTAACAATGTCAATTCTTCCCAGCCATGAGCATGGTATGTTTTTCCATTTGTTAACATTTTCAGCTCTTTCTTTTCTTAGATTTCATAGTTCTCTTTATAAAGATCTTTTGCATCCTTTGTTAAGTAAACTCTCAAATATTTCATTTTCTTTGGCACCACTGTGAACAGGAGAGTGTCCTTGACTGTTTTTCAGCTTGACTGCTGTTGGTGTATATGAAGGCTACTGATATATGAGTGTTGATTTTGTAACCTGAGATGCTGCTGTATTCCTTGATTACTTCTAAGAGTTTAGCAGTAGAATCCCTGGTATCTTCCAGATATACAATCATATCATCTTTGAAGAGTGAAAGTTTAATCTCTTCTGATCCTATATAGATACCCTTGATCACTTTTTCTTCCCTGATTGCTATGGCTAAAATTTCCATTACAATGTTAAAGAGCAATGGAGACAATGGGCAAATTTGCCTGGTTCCTTATCTGAGAGGAAATGATTTCAACTTAACTCCATTCAATACAATATTGGCTGTGGGTTTGCTGTAGATGGCCTCTAACAGTTTAAGAAACGTCTCTTCTATACCAATTTTCTTAAGTGTTCTCATCATGAAGGGATGCTTGATATTATCAAATGTTTTTTGTGCATCAAATGAAAGAATCATATGGTCTTTGTTTTTGAATTTGTTTATGTGATGAATTGCATTTATAGATTTACGTATGTTGAACCATCCTTGAGAACCTGGGATAAAATCCACTTGGTTGTAGTGTATAATTTGTTTGATATGTTGCTGGATTCTGTTTGTTAGGATTTTTTTGAATATTTCTGAATCAATATTCATTAGTGACATTGGTCTATAATTTTCTTTTCTTCTTGGGTCTTTTCCTGGTTTGGGGATCAAGGTGATGTTAGCTTCATAGAATATGTTGGGTAGTATTACATCTTTTTTTATGTTTTGGAAAAGGTTGAGTCATATAGTTACTAGTTCTGCTTTAAAGGTTTGGTAGAAATCTAATGTGAAGCCATCTGGTCCTGGGCTTTTCTTTTTAGGGAGATTTTGTATAGTTGGTGCTACTTCAGAGCTTGATATAAGTCTCTTCAAGATTTCCACTGCATTCTGGCTAGGTCTTGGGAGATGACGTGCTTCCAAGTATTGGTCAATTTCATTCCGATTCTCATATTTCTGCAAATAAAGTGTCTTGTAATATTCATTAAGGATTTTTTTGATTTCTTAAGGTTCTGTTGTTATTTCACCTTTACCATTTCTGATTGACCAGATTTGAGACTTTATTCTTTTTTTCTTGATTAGGATGGTAAAAGGTTTATCGATTTTGTTGATTTTTTCAAAAAAACAACTTTTTGACTTGTTGATCTGTTCTATAATCCTTTTGTTTTCAATCTGTTTTAATTCTGCTCTAATTCTGGTTATTTCTTTTCTTCTACTGGATTTGGGATTGGAATATTCTTCCTTTTCCAGATGCTTGAGATGTCCCATTAAGTTGTTAACTTCCTCTCTTTCTGTTCTCTTGAGGAAGGCTTGCAATGTTATAAATTTCCCTCTTAGGACTGCCTTACAGTATCACAGAGGTTCTGATAACTCATGTCTTCATTATCATTTTGTTCTAAAAATTTGGTAATTTCCTGCTTGATCTCGTCTCTGACTCATTTATCATTCAGCATCAGGTTATTTAGTTTCATGTTTTTGTATGAGTCTGCAGATTCCTGTTGTTACTGAGTTCAATTTTTATTCCATGATGGTATGAGAAGATGCATGGAATAATTTATATTCCTTTAAATTTGCTGAGGTTAGATTTGTGGCCTAAGATGTGATTGATTTTGGAGTATCTTCCATGTACTGATGATAAAAAATGTGTATTCAGTTTTCTTGGGATGAAATGTTCTGTAGATGTCTGATAAGTCCAGAAGTTGAATAGTTAAATTTAAATCTAAGAATTCTTTGCTAAGCTTCTTATTGGAGGATCTATCCAACACTGCCAATGGAGTGTTAAAATCTCCAACTATGATGGACCTGGGAGAGATCAAGTTGCATATGTCTGTTAGAGTATCTTTTATAAATTGAGATGCATTCTGGTTGGGTGTGTAGATATTGATAATTGAGATCTCATCGTATTGAGTATTGCCCTTAACAAATATAAAGTGGCCATCTTTATCTTTGGTTACTTTTGTTGGTTTAAAACCTCTTGTACCCTCAAATAATATTGCAACATCTGCTTTTTTCTGCTTTCCATTAGCCTGGAATATAGTTGGCCATCCCTTCACCCTGAATCTATATTTGTCTTTTAAGATAAGGTGAGATTCTTATATGCAACAGATGTGTGGTCTGAGTTTCTGTATCCAATCAACCAGTCTGTGCCTCTTTGGATGACAATTTAAGCCATTCACAATGATTGAAATTATTGATAATCCTGACAAAATTTTAGGGATCAAGTTGTTCAAACATCCAATGGACATTTTTAATACTTTCACCACTGTAGAAGTGGAGTTTGGTCAATAGTTTCTGAGTTAATTTACTTTTGTAGTGGAAGATTGCACTGGTCATTATGGAGAATAGGTCTGAGAATATCCTGGAGAGCGGGTTTAGTTATGGCAAATTTCTTCAACGCATTAATTTCATTAAAGTATTTAATTTCTCCATCATAAATGAAACTCAGTTTAGCTGGATACAGGATCCTAGGCTGAAAGTTATTTCATTTTAAGAGATTAAATGTTGATGACCATGTCTGCAATCTGAATCTCAGGACCTCTTGACATATCTGGAAAGTTCTCTTTCATAATTTCCTACAGAAAAGCCTCTGTGTTTTGTGAAGCATCTTCATTGTCCTCAGGGATTCCTATGAGGTGAATATTAGTTTTCTTTGAATTATTCCAGAGCTTTCTGAGAGAAGGATCCATTTTTGTTTTCCATTTCTAAGTCTCTTTGGATGTTTTGACATATTCAGAAGCTTTGTCTTCTACATCTGAGATCCTTTCTTCTGCCTCTTACACTCTGTTACTAAGAGATTCTACCATACTTTTCAGATCTTTGAGGGCTACAATCTCTTGCCTTAATGTTTCAAAATCTTTGGTGGTTTTTCCTTTGAATTCATTGAATTCTTGAGTGAACTTTTAGAATGTTCCTTGAATTTCTAGTTCTATCTTTGCCTCTATTCTGTTTATCTTATTTGCAACCCAAATTCTGAATTCAATTTCTGACATCTCAGCTAATTGTTTATATAGGGGATCTTCAGTTTTGTCTGCCACATCCTTTCTTGAGGGGTTTGACCTACTCCAGTTATTCATATTACCAGTCACATCCTTTCTGGGGGGAGGGGGGCGTTGATCTACTCTGTTTTTTCATATTACCAGAGCTTTACTGCTGATTCAACCCCATGACTATTTTACCCCATTTCACTTTTCCCCTTGAGGTTTGTCAAGGACCTGTATGGTTTTACGGCCTGAGAGACTGGGGACCTGTTTGGTGTGGTGAGGCTATGTGGCTCTCTCTTATTTTCAGCTGGTCTCCGTCCTACCCTAGTGATTCAATAACTCTCTGTTGAAGTCTCTGCTGTGGAGAAATACGAGCAATTAAGTTTCCCCAGCTCCCACAAACAATAATTGGGCAAGGAAAATCAAACCTTCCCTCAACCATACACCCAGGGTGCCCCTTTGATTAGTCCCTGGGTGGTCTGCCTGGTTTAAGTGGTCCAAATCAGTTGTCCCAGTCAGCACCAGTTTCAGGTGGAGAGTTAAAATGTCTCCCACAGCCTGATAAGAGGGGTCTCCTTGCAGCTCAGATATAACTTGCTCCAGTGCTCCATGATGGCATAGGGACCAACTCAGCAAATGGGTTAGTCTGGGAAGGTTAATACTTCCTTCCCCAACTTTCACCCAGTCACTCATAATCCCCAGGTCTGTGACTCTATTCACTCCAGTAGTCAAGTGCTCCTGGGGTTTATGACTGCCAAAATCACCTGAAAA
>CAUYQV010098297.1:0-21762 GCA_963574575.1 Galagoides demidoff | reverse complement strand
GGCCGGGCGTTGTGGTGGGCTCCTATAGTCCCAGCTACTTGGGGGGCGGAGGCAGGAGACTCGCTTGAGCCCAGGAGTTGGAGGTTGCTGTGAGCTGTGATGCCATGGCACTCTACCCAGGGGGATAGCTTGAGGCTCCGTCTCAAAAAAAAAAAAAAAGAAAATCTGTTTTGATGAAAATATTTCAAATGCTATATAAAACTGGCACATTGTACCCCATGATTGCATTAATGTACACAGCTATGATTTAATTTAAAAAAAAAAAAAACTTCTGTTATGATCTGAATGAAGTATAGAACATGTACCAAGTCGGTATTATCAGTTGATTTATCCTAAGCGATTGAATGGTATATATTTTCCTTTTGAAGTATTGCATGAAGTTGTTCTGTTAAGTTGAAGGCTAATTGATAGTGCTGATCAGTTATGGTTCTCCTTGAAAGAGGCAGTTGTTTATACTGTGAAATGTTACAAGGTCTCAACATCCTACACCTTTGACAATGCATTCTTTCACAATTTCTACATCACTGAATGGCTTCCCTTTTCCCCCAAGTATATAAACTACTTTATAAGTTGCTTCAGTGGCATTATTTCCAGGTCTTATTGCTGTTTGGAAGAATCGTCTTTACTTACGATTTTGTAATTTCTGCAGTACAGCCTTTCACGCTTCTCCCTTTTGTTTAATATTCGTGTTCCTTATGAGTTTTATATGCTGATATTGCAGTATCACAAAGCAAGCAAATCATCTTATCTTTAGTGGAAACGAGATAGTAATGTAATTTCCCAATCATTAAAAAAAATCAGTGTTCTTCTTTCAACATTCCCTTGGTCTTCTTTGATGCAAGGGGCTATTAAACTGTGTGTCTGTTTGCATATTCCTCTTCAAACAGAAACATGGTGCATGGTTATCAGAAGCTGATAACAGGTTAGCATATTTGACCCCCTGAACTCTAGACAACCAGCTTTCTGCAGTAGTGGTGCCCGCAGGTGTTGGCACCAGTCGGGTGGGGGAAGTTAGAACTATAGTAAGTCATGAGCATAGCAGCCACTCATATAGCCCGTATGGCTCACTAATGTCCTAATTGTGCCAGTCAATCTGGGAGGAGTATTTCTTTGAAGCTTATTTTTATCTTTGATATTTTAAGTATGTCCACTTTAAAAATAAAATATAAAAGTTGAACAAAAATGTATTGATAAAAATCAAAGGATTTGTTCAGTAAAATTTGGATTCAATCAAAAGGCATTTAAGGATCAAGAAGGCCACGTGTGGCCTTAAGACTGTGGGGTCCCCATCTTTGTTTTGGGCCTTTAGAATCTAAGGTCAAAGGTTTTTTTTCTTTTCTTAAAACTATGCCATGGTATGTTTCATTAATGGTATCTTACTTGTGGGCTTCTTAGCAGTTCATTATCTTTATCAAGATTATCTGTCAGTAAATGCTTTATATTACTATTAACTTAAAGCTCAAGTTGACTGATTTCCAAGAATAGTGGTGATTCTAGTCCAAAATTCTTAGCATGTGTATTTTGCTCATGTGCTTTTTCTCTTATTATACGTCCACAAAACGCCATTTTCTCAGACACCTTTTGAGTCATGCCTCAGTAAATGCTCTGCTTTGGAGATCAGACTCCATTCCATCTCTGGTATGTGACTATAGGGGAGAGGGCAAGTATGTTTATTTTCCGAGTACCACACTGTTTTGTAAGGTGGTGTTCTTTGTTCTGTGGAGTATGACATTAAAGAAACTTACAAGCCTTACAAAAATATGCACTGTTGGGAAAGTGATAGGACTTGCCTTACCCTGTGTGCAGGCTGTGGTGCAGGTCAGTGGTGGACGTGGGTGGCAGTAGCCGCAGAGCAGGGCAGGTTCATAGCTATCACCCAGCAGGAGAGACAGCACTTACCAACTGCCCAAGAACAGTCCCATACAGGAAGGCAGGGAAGGGAGTGCATTTATGTGTTGTATTGTGATACCACTGTCAATATGGTAGTGTGTGCTTCAGTGTTATTAAAGAACAACCTTTCCCCATCCCCAAATTAATTTGCTTGCTTTGAAATTGACTTTTGATTTTTTTTTTTTGCTGTTTTTGGCTGGGGCTGGGTTTGAACCCGCCACCTCTAGCATATGGGACCGGTACCCTACCCTTTTGAGCCACAGGTGCTGCCCTTGATTTTTTTTTTTTTTTGAGACATGATGTCACTGTGTCATGCTTGATAGAGTGCTGTGGTGTCACAGCTCACAGCAACCTCCAATTCCTGGGCTTAAGCGATTCTCTTGCCTCAGTCTCCCAAGTAGCTGGGACTACAGGCACCTGCCACAACACCTGGCTGTTTTTTTTTTATTGCAGGTGTCACTGTTTGGCAGGCCAGGGTTGGATTTGAACCTGCCAGCTCCGGGTGTATGTGGCTGGTGCCCTAGCTGCTGAGCCACAGGCGCCAAGCCTTGACTTCTGATTTTATTTCTATAGAATTAAACTAGCTCTGTTGAAAGTTTTAAAACTCTTCCATCTAGGCTTGGCACCTGTAGCACAGTGGTTACGGTGCCAGCCACATAGACCGAGTCTGGCAGGTTTGAACCCAGCCCAGGCCAGCTAAACAACAATGACAACTGCAGCGAAAAAATAGCCAGCGTTGCAGCAGGCACCTGTAGTCCCAGCTACTTGGGAGGCTGAGGCAAGAGAATCACTTAAGCCCAAGAGTTTGAGGTTGCTGTGAGCCGTGACAGCACAGCACTCTACTCAGGGTGACATAGGGCAACTCTGTCTCAAAAAACAAAACAAAACAAACAAAAAAAACCCTTTTCTATCTATAGTAACTTTTCCATGACTATCACCATGTTTAGGGACCACTCATTTAACAGTGATTACATTAGAAGAAACACACCCATTTAACTCTGAAAGATGAATTTATTGTTTTCTAATAGTGCATTCATTATATTGATTTTTGAAGTAAAATCACCTATAATGTGATTTTACTTAGGGTGGCCACTGTTAACGTTTTAATGGTCTTTATCCTATGTGTAAGTAAATTTTTAAAATAAACAAATAAAAATTTTAAAGTATACAGTTAGATACCGATTTCTGCCACGTAGCATTTTAGGACAATGTCTTTACTCCTTGCCTCTTTCCTGGAGGTTAGTGTGTTGGGAGTATTCTGGCCTCTCCTCCTCACCTTTGTGGTGACGTGATGCTCACCACACTTCTTGTTTGAATTTATCTGTTGCCATAGCTGAGGTCACTATCTCTGTTGGGACTTCCAAATCTGCATGTCTGATCATACAACCTTTTTATGTTATTACACCAGCTGCCCATCAGAAAATCTTCTGGTAGGTACTCTTCAGGTAAATCCACCTTGTCCTCAGGGCTCCTGAGCTTGACAGAATCTCTGTAACGTCGGTGGCTTATTTCTCTCCTGTCATCTCTCTCCGCCATTCCTCATAGTTCTTTCCTGTCCCTTCTGGGGCTGTTTCCTAGCTTCTGGACCTATATTTCCCATATTCCTCATTAGCCTGGCTACTTAGATGTCAGCTTTGAAAGTCTGACCTCTGGAAAACATCTTTGAACTCGTTGTCTTAAGTCTGTATCCCGTGGTACCTTTTTGTATTGCTGATAGCATTTATAACTTTATATGTAACTATGTATATATAGTCATATATATATAGTTGTTTGTTTACTAGACTGTAAGCTTCCTATTCATGTCTCATGCTCATCTTTGATTCTCTCACATCTCCCCGGTCCTGACACTTAGTAGGAACGTAACCAAAGCTGATTGAATGAATGGGTAGTATCCCTTGCAGTTAGTCTTCTGCAACATTGTTTATGATATCCTCACGTAGTTCTTCCCCTAATGTTTGGGCATTTTCTTTTTTGGTAGGGGGGGAGGCTATATAGTACTGATGAGTTTTCATGGAAGTTCCGTGCTCAGAGGTTTAGAGGTTATTCCTCTTAACTTTCTTGTTGTAGACTCAGTGGGGTTTGTGATGTGTCTGGGTCCTGCATCTGTTAAGAGTTAATGGAACCAGGGTTATTATTTAAGTCTTTCCTTTTTGCTTTATTAATCTTTGTAGCTTCTTATACTGCTTTTATGAGGACTTTTTTAATTTACCTGCTCTTAAATTTAATGGGGGTTTATTTAAGAGTGTCCTCCTGTCTTCTACAGGGTGGTATTACAAATAATATTGCTGGAAAGATTTCTCCAACTCAGTAACCTCTCACAGCTGTTTAAACTCTATTACTGAGTCATCTGTGGAGCTAGGTCTTATTTGTGACTTACTTTTAGTATTTTGCTGATGCCGCAGTAAGGTACGGAACAGACCTATCTTTAGACATGGGGTACTTTTCTTTTGGTAGTTTCAAGCCTGTTGGCAGTGTCCGGCTCCTATAGTGTCCTTTGTGTGTGCCTGCCCCCACGCCCTACTGCTCTAGCCATTCCTTTGCTAGCCCCTTCCTGTCTTCTCTCCCTTCTCCTTTTCCCTAAATGTGTATTTTCCAGATGCTGTGTTTACCTTTGTTTTCACTTCATCTTCTTTTTAAGCATTCTCATAAGGCAAATTGCAAAGGTCGTTCACAAATTTTACTTTTTTTTTTTTGAGACAGAGCCTCAAGCTGTTGCCCTGGGTAGAGTGCTGGGGCATCACAGCTCACAGCAGCCTCCAACTCCTGGGCTTAAGAGATTCTCTTGCCTCAGCCTCCAAATAGCTGGGACAATAGGTGCCTGCCACAATGCCCGGCTATTTTTTTGGTTGCAGTTGTCGTCGTTGTTTGGCAGGCCCAGGCTGGATTTGAACCTGCCAGCTCTGGCGTATGTGGCTGGCTCCTTAGCCATTTGAGGTACAGGCGCTAAGCCACAAATTTTACTCCTTGGTTATCATTTCTCTGCTCCCAGGTACCTGTTTGATCCTCGTTTATTCCTAGTTGCTTTCTGCACAAATACAGACCTGATAGAGGGAGGCTGAGACATCTTAACTCTTTACCTGCAGTACCATATACATCTCCCTGTCAACAGCCTGTTTCCCTTCCTCTACTGAAGTTCTGTCATGCTTCTGTATTTAAAATTTTTAAAAACAGCTTAAAGATCCTTTGTGTCATCTAGGCTCTCAACCTGGCTAAACTGGGCTGGTTCTATGATTATCTCATGGATCTGTGTAACCCACACGCCCATTAACTACTAACTACTGCAGTTAATTCAGGAATTAATTTTCTCTCACTCAGCACCTGTGGCTCAAGTGGCTAAGGCGCCAGCCACATACACCTAAGGTGGTGGGTTCAAATCCAGCCCAGGCCCACCAAAACAATGACAGCTGCAACCAAAAAATAGCCGAGCATTGTGGCAGGCACCAGTGGTCCCAGCTACCTGAGAGGCTGAGGCAGGAGACTCGCTTGAGCCCAGGAGTTGGAGGTTGCTGTGAGCTGTGATGCCAGGGCACTCTACTCAGGGGGATAGCTTGAGGCTCTGTCTCAAACAAAAAAAGGAATTAATTTTCTCTGACCTAATCACCACCTCCTCCATTCCCATATCACATGAAAGCATATATCTGGAGGGTACCTGGCATGCCCCTTTATCCCAGCTTCATAGCCCCAGCCGTGTGTTCCAGATTTCATTTTCATAATCCTTAACACTGCCACCACCCCTGTCCCCACTTTATCAGGATCTGGATCTTTCTGTTACAAACTCTTTGATTAAAAAGTACCAGATGAAGATCTTTTGTAATTTTTTCACAGTTGTTCCAAGTTCAAATAAATCACTGGTTTTCCAACTTTTATCTACTGCTTTATAAAAGTGTGGTGGTGTTGACTGAGGAGAGTGGGCTCTTAACTCCTGATGCATTTCCAGAAAGATTTAAGGAATCAGTTGGAATTGTGTGGTGTGACCACCCTTCCCCCCCCCCACCTATTGGGTTATTTCTAAGGATGCAGCTTTGATCATGTTACTCCCTAGACCCTTAAACTGTTTATGTCCCCACTTTGAGGAGTTTAAGTTTCAGAAGCCTGGTGATCCGGGCTGTTGTATGTTGGCTTGGAGCACATAACGTCGTTGCCCACCTCACACCTTCCCCATCACACACCCCATGCTGTGGCCCCAGTGGTGTCTCTGCTCCCCTTGGTCTAGAATGACCGCATATTCTCTCCCCTATGTCTTCATTCTCTGCACAGTAATCATTCCCTACTTACACCAGCTCCGCCATAAGCCTTCTTGAGATGCACAAGTGCAAATAATACCTTATAAAACTTCATTCCTGGATTACTGTGGTTTATCTATACATTGCTTCCACTGACTGGATGCTCTCAGAAGGTGAGGCTTATACATCTGAATTTTATGTCTTACAGCAACTAGCACATAGTAAGCATTTTTTTTGTTGTTGAGCAGATTGTTGCTTCATCAGTTTCTGCTTGACTGGGCTAAAGTTAAGAATGTAATGGGCTAATTGGTATGGCTCCACACTGTGAAAGTCTTATTTGTGGAGATAAACCTGTAATTCTTTTTTTAATTTTTATTTTATTATTATTAAGTTTAGACAAAGTCTCACTGTCACCTCTGCTAGAGTGCAATGGTATCAGCACACTCACAGCAACCTCAAACTCCTGGGCTTAAGAGATCCTCCTGCCTCAGCCTCCCGAGTAGCTGGGACTATAGACATGCACCACCACACCCAGCTCATTTTTCTGGATAAAGACATAATTCTATCACTTAGCTCAGTATAATGACATTCTACTGAATTTGTGAATCATTTTGAAGTTTCCAGGTAAGGCATCATAGTAACAGTGAGCCTGGGTCGTATTTATTTCTCCGGGATGCATGTTAGAAATATACCAGTATACTGAAAAGATGACGGGCCTGGGACCCAGAATATAGACCTGAACTCTAGGTCCACATCTCCACCTAAGCTTAGATAACTCAAAATCTCTGGGCTGTAGTTTCCTCCAGAAAAAAAGAGAAAAGTTGTATGAGATAGCTTCAAATGTGACTTGAAAATTAAAAACAAAGCCCATATAAATTCTTTAGACTAGGAGGCAGCAAACTTTAAAGGACCAGATGATAAATAGTTTAGGTTTTATTGACCATATGGTGTCTGTTACTTAACTCAGCTGTTGTACTTTGAAAGTGACCATAGGCAATATGTAAATTAATGGGCCTGGCTGTACTTCAGTATTTTATTAACAGCAAAAGGCAACCTCAGTGGTATGCTTTAGATTAGAAGTTAGAGTTAGTGGTCGGTGTAGGCTGACTCAAGAAATCTGAACTGGTTTTAAGTGGGATTTGGACTCTTTGTTCTTTTTTCTTTTCATATAGCAGAAGTAACGCCATTGTTTGAATTTTTACAGTACAAATACAAATAATCTTCAGCTTTTCCCTGGGTAACCACTGTTAACTGTGTAATGCTTTTTAAATGTAGTATGTGATACATGTCTATGTGCAGATTAAGGTCAGGCAGTTTCCTATAAAAGTAAATATACACATACTCCCTGAGCCAGTAGGTTCTACTCCTAGGTGTTAACCTGAGAGAAATGAAAACGTGTTCACAAAAAAATTTGTACAAAAATTTTCATAGTAACTCTATTTATAACAGTTCCAAACTAGAAACAGCTTAGTTATCCATCAGCAGGAGAATGGATAAAGAAACTGGTATGTCTGCATAATGGAATACTACTCAACAGTAAAAAGGAGTGAACTGCAGAGATACAAAACACACATGAGTCTCACAGGTTAAAGGGGGGAAGAAAGCTTTATCACAGAGAGGACATACAATTTTATTTATATAAAATTCTAAAACAAACAATACTTACCTAAGCTGAAAAAGAAGCCCAGAATGGTGATTGCTGCTGGAGCAGTGGGCATGGGGATTGACTGGGAAGGAAAGGGGCCTGAGTGAACTTTCAGAGTGATGATGATGATCAGTGCCTTGAATATTCCTAAATGTTGGCGAAAAAGAATGTATGGATATATCCGTGCGTCTCTTTGGACCACCTTCACCAGTCTCATGTCTTGCCTACCGAAGGTTGTCAGTTTTCCTATCGGTCCTTTTTTCAGTGCATTTTTATATATGTGTATAAGTATGTTTTATATATGTGGACTATGTGGGAAGAAGGTAGTTTTATCTTTTCCACTTTTGCATGAATAATAGGAGAATCATTTGTTCCAGAACTTGATTTTTTCTTTCTCTTACCACCTTGACTGTGTTTCCATGTCAGTGTATATAGATTCGTCTCATTCCTTTGAATCATTGCACAATATTCCGTAGTTTGTAGATAAGACCATGGAATGTATATATCTATCTTACTTATATTGTTTACTGTTTTTCTTTTAAAAATTGCTGCAGGCTTAGCACCTGTGGCTCAAGTGGCTAAGGCGCCAGCCACATACACCTAAGGTGGCGGGTTCAAATCCAGCCCGGGCCCGCCAAACAACAATGACGGCTGCAACCAAAAAATAGCCAGGCGTTGTGGCAGGCGCCTGTGGTCCCAGCTACTTGGGAGGCAGAGGCAGGAGACTCGCTTGAGCCCAGGAGTTAGAGGTTGCTGTGAGCAGTGATGCCATGGCACTCTACCCAGGGGGATAGCTTGAGGCTCTGTCTCCAAAAAAAAACAAAAAATTGCCACATTGATTATATGCAACTGTTTGCCTAGAGTTAGATAAACTGAAAAATGGAATTGCCAGTTTATAGTGTAGGCTTATTTTTATTAATAGATTATCCTTCCAAAATGCTGTACCAGATTATACTCTCACCAGGAGTAGATAAAAGTACTTGTTTCTGTGCAACTTTTTGAGCTCTGAATATTACTCTTTAAAATTTTTTCCATTTTAATTGAACGCTAGTATCTGGTTGGTTTCATTTGCAGTTTCTCCAATAACTGGTACTAATATTTTTATGTTTGCTCACCTTCTATTTTTTATGAAATGTCTACAGTCTTTTATTTTTTTCTTTTGTGTTGTGTTCTTAAAGGAAATTTTTGATATACCCTGAATGTTAAGCCTTTATTGTACTTGTGAATGTTCTTTACAGTCTCTTATTCATCTGTTTGTTCTCATCTCTTATTTTTTTCTTTTAAAAATTGCATTGGTTTTAAACTGACATTATTACACATTTAACAATGTTTTCCAGAATTTTTTTTTTGTTGAGACAGAGTCTCACTGTAACTCACCGCAACCTCAAACTCTTGGGCTCAGAGGATCTTGCCTCAGCTTCCCAAGTAGCTGTGATTACAGGCATGCACCACCACACCCAGCTAGTTTCCCTGTTTTTGGTCTTGCCCAGGCTGGTCTTGAACTCCTGAGCTCAATGCCAGTCCATCTACCTCAGCCTCCCAGAGTGCTAAGATTACAGGCATGTGCCACTTTGCCCAGGCTTCTGGGATCTTCTCTTCTCTTTCCTTTTCTTCTTTTTATTTATTTATTTATTTATTTATTTATTTATTTTAAAGACAGTCTCACTTTATTGCTCTCAGTAGAGTGCTGTGGTGTCACATGGCTCACAGCAACCTCCAACTCCTGGGCTTAGACGAATCTCTTGCCTCAGCCTCCCGAGTAGCTGGGACTACAGGTGCCCACCACAACACCTGGCTATTTTTTGTTATTGTTTGGTTGGGGCTGGTTTTGAACCCGCCACTCTCAGTATACGGGGCTGGTGCCCTACTCACTGAGGCACAGCTGCCACCCTCTTTTTTTTTCTTTTTAAGACGGAATCTCGCTGTCACTTTCTGTAGAGTGCTATAGTGCCATAGCTCACAGCAACCTCAAAATCTTGGGCTCAAGAAATCCTCTTGCATCAGCCTCCCAATTAGCTGGAATTACAGTCACTTGCCACAGTGGCCTGGCTATTATTTATTTATTTTTATTTTTGGAGACAGGGTCTCACTCTTGTTCTTTCTGCTCTCCAAACGCCTGAGCTCAGCAGCCCACCTGCCTTGCCGGGTGGAGTGCTAATATTACAGGTGTGGGCCACCAGACCCAGCTTCAGCTTCTTAAGCACTTATCCCAGTTTATATAATCTGTCATTTCCTCACTGATTTGAATTGGCAACTTATTACATGAACATTTCATTTTATAGATTTTTGGGGATCTGTATTCCTATGGCATTATCACGCTATATTATTTAGGCTTTATGTAAGGGTTTATAAAGTAATGTATTAGTTTATGTGTATAGACTAGTCTGTGCTTTAAGTATTGGGAAATAGGCTACTTGAAAACATTTTATTGATCAGATTGTTTATTTATTATTTAAAATCTATTGAATGTTGTGTTTTTTTGGTAGAGATGGGGTCTCACTGTGTTGACCAGGTCAATCTTTAACTTCTGGCCTCAGCGGATTCTCCCACCTCCCGAAGTGCTAGGATTACAGGTGTGATTCATGGCACCTGGCCTCAATCTATTAAATGTGTTTTGGTGGGGTTTCTTGTTCTTCTTTTTTTTTTCTTTTCTTTTCTTTTTTCTTTTTGACACAGGGTCTTCTGTGGCTTGGGCTGTATAGTATAGGGTAGAGGAGTGAAATAATACCTCACTGCAACCTCCAACTCCTGGGCTCAAGGGATCTGCTTGGCCTCCCAAGCAGCTGGGACTATAGGTGTGCGCAACTGTGCTGCCAGCTCTTTTTTTTTTTTTTTTTTTTGAGAGGCAGGGTCTAGCAATTGCCCAGGCTGGTCTTGACTCTTAGGCTTAAGGACTCCTCCAGCCTCAGCCTCCCAAAATGCTGGGATTATAGGTGTAGACCACTGTGTCTGGCCTTTTAGAGTTATTAAGATTGCATTTTGTATCTATTTGTGTTTTTATCTGAAATCACTCCTATTTTCTTTGAATTTATTTTGGTCTTGAACTAAAAAACCTGTTTTTGTTCATGCATTTAAGGCTATGGATTTTGCTCTGAGTTCTTTCACTACATTATTATTTTGATATTTGAGTATTTCACTTTTGCCTTTTTAATCCAAGAGTTAAGATATTATTTTCTAGATTTTTAGTAATTCCCAATATCTTTATTTTAGATAATTTGGCCTTTACCTTTTATGACTTTTAGTTTTTAATTTAGTTTTTTCATTCACTCATTTGGGTGGAGGGTTGTTTGGGTTGTTGTCAGTTTGGGGGCAGTGTTCCAAATTTGTAAAAAGTATATTTTCTAGTGACTAAAAAGTTTTACATATATTAGATAACTATTAGTTGTGCTTTAAAAAATACATGCTGTCCTTTTTGTTACTCTGCTCTGTTTGGATTTCTGAGAGAGGTGTGTTATTGTGGTAAATTGTGTAATTCTGCTGTATATATTGGAAGCTACTTTGTATCACTGAGGTTCATGGCTATTACACTGTAATAGCCATGGGTTTTCATTACTTTTTTTTTAGAGACGGAGTCTCACTTTATTGCCCTGTTCTTCAAAATAGAGTGGATTAAAACAGTGGAGCTGAAACAAGTCCTCTGTGGCAACATCACCCATCTCTATCCCCTCCTGTATTCAGACCTAACTACTCTGTATGGATTTGGTTTGTTAAGTGTCTGGTCCATTAACACTCATGTACGTCTATTGATAGAATTCTGTCATTTCCTGAGTGCTTTAAATTTAAGCATGTGCTATATATCATATCAGAGATGACTTTTTTCCTCTTAGGGTTTTTGAGATCTGTTTCATTCCTTTTTAACTGTTGTTTATATTTTTCCATTATATACTGTATTTTATTTCTCCTTTGCCTTGTTTGTAGACCCTTAGGTTGTTAGCATTTTTTTTCCTGTTGCTTTCAGTTTGTTTATTGTGTGACCAATTAATTCTTCAGGTAGAGATTTGAAGATAGTACTTTTTTTTTTTTTTTTTTAGCCAGGGCCAGATTTGAACCTGCCATCTCCAGTGTAAGGGGCCAGTGCCCTACTCCTTTGAACCACAGGTGCTGCCCCAAAGGTAGTACCTTCTTTATGTCTTTGTATGTGTGGAAATGTCTTTTTTTTTTTTAAATGTTTATTTATTTATTTTATGGCTTTTTTTCTCTTTTTCTTTCTTTTTTTTTGCAGTTTTTTGGCCAGGGCCAGGTTTGAACCCCGCCACCTCTGGTATATGGGGCTGGTGCCCTACTCCTTGAGCCACAGGCACCGCCCACAAATGTCTTTAATTTGTTGGGGTTTTTTTGGTGGGGGGTTACTTATGTATTTATTTATTTTAGTTCACTGCCATTTTCTCCAGTTTGGAATGTATTTCATTTTTAGCCAGTGAGTTATCTGATGCCAGTCATTTTTCTCTGCCCTGGGTAACCGGTTTTATCTTCAATAGAAACTTTAAGAAATGTTCTCATTACTTTTGGTGTTCTGAAGTTTTACCTGTTTTGTATGCAAAGTGTAGGATGTTTTCTTGTATTTTTCAACTTTCCCAGTCGAGGCACAGGACTTGTTTGTTCTTTCTTTAATCATCCTCACACTACCTCCCTTTTCTTGTGAGATTCCTGTTAGATTTGCTCATACTTCTGGTTCTGGCCCCCAGATCTGAGCAATTACTCATATTATACTCCCTGTCTTTCTGCCTCGGTGTTAGAATAATACTTTGGCTTGATCTCTGGGCTCACTGCATTCTTTCTTTCTCAGCTTGACCATTTCTCTCTAAGATCAACTCATCTGCCATGTTTTTGTTTTTTAATAGCTACGTAGAAGTATAATTGACATTAATCGTAAATTGCACATATTTAAACTGTACAACTTGAATTTCGACACTCAACGTATGTGTATACACTCATGACACTGTCACTCTAATCAAGATAACATTTATCACCTGCAATATTTCCTCTTGCCTCTTTGTAATCCATCTCTCTCCTCACTTCACCAGGCTCCAAGCAAAAATTGATCTGCTTTGTGACACTCTGTGTTAAATACAATCATGTGTTCTGAGACATGCTTAGGCGATTTCTGATGTGTCAACAGCACAGAGCGCACTTTCACACTTTCAGCTATGCGGT
Organism: Galagoides demidoff; assembly: GCA_963574575.1. Taxonomy (NCBI): domain Eukaryota; kingdom Metazoa; phylum Chordata; class Mammalia; order Primates; family Galagidae; genus Galagoides; species Galagoides demidoff. The sequence goes on along the minus strand of CAUYQV010098297.1, from coordinate 8,850 downwards.
ATAGCCTGTCACTCCTGTGCTACAAACCTGGACAGCAAGTTACTGTTCTGAATACTACAGGCAGTTTGCAACACAATGATAAATATTTGTGTATCTAGACGTAGAAAAGGTACAGTAAAAATACTGTGTGCAGATTTTTTGAAAAGGTGCACCTGTATAGGACACTTAACCATGAAGGGAGCTTGCAGGACTAGATGTTGGTCTGGGTGAGTATGAAGGTAGGACTAAGACATGACCATGCACACCTACAGACTCTGTAACACTGCACACTTAGGACGGGACCATGCATGCCTACAGACTCTGTAACACCGCACACTTAGGACGGGATCGTGCACGCCTACAGACTCTGTAACGCCGCACACTTAGGATGGGACCGTGCATGTCTACAGACTCCGTAGTGCTGCACACTTAGGACAGGACGGTGCACACCTACAGACTCTGTAACACCTCACACTTAGGACAGGACCGTGCACGCCTACAGACTCTGTAGCACTGCACACTTAGGACAGGATGGTGCACACCTACAGACACTGTAACGCAGCACACTTAGGACGGGACCGAGCAAGCCTACAGACTCTGTAACGCCACACACTTAGGACGTGACCATGCACGCCTACAGACTCTGTAACACCGCACACTTAGGGCGGGACCGTGCACGCCTACAGACTCTGTAATGCCGCACACTTAGGACGGGACCGTGCACGCCTACAGACTCTGTAACACCACACACTTAGGACAGGACAGTGCATGCCTACAGACTCTGTAACACCGCACACTTAGGACGGGACCATGCACGCCTACAGACTCTGTAACGCCGCACACTTAGGACGGGACAGTGCACGCCTACAGACTCTGTAATGCCGCACACTTAGGACGGGACAGTGCACGCCTACAGACTCTGTAACACTGCACACTTAGGACGTGACTGTGCACACCTATGGACTTTGTAACACTACACACTTAGGACAGGATCATGCACGCCTACAGACTCTGTAACACCGCACACTTAGGACGGGACTGTGCACGCCTACGGACTCTGTAATGCCGCACGCTTAGGACGTGACTGTGCACGCCTACGGACTTTGTAATGCCACACACTTAGGAGGTGACTGTGCACGCCTACGGACTCTGTAATACAGCACACTTAGGACATGACTGTGCACACCTACAGACTCTGTAATGCCGCACACTTAGGACGTGACTGTGCACGCCTACGGACTCCGTAATGCTGCACACTTAGGACGTGACTGTGCACGCCTACGGACTCTGTAACACCGCATACTTAGGACGTGACTGTGCACGCCTACAGACTCTGTAACCGCATACTTAGGACGTGACGGTGCACGCCTACAGACTCTGTAATGCCGCACACTTAGGAGGTGACTGTGCATGCCTACAGACTCTGTAATGCCGCACACTTAGGATGTGACTGTGCACACCTACGGACTCTGTAATGCCACACACTTAGGACATGACGGTGCATGCCTACGGACTCTGTAATGCCGCACACTTAGGACGTGACTGTGCACGCCTACGGACTCTGTAATGCCGCACACTTAGGACGTGACTGTGCACGCCTACAGACTCTGTAATGCCGCACACTGAGGAGGTGACTGTGCACGCCTATGGACTCTGTAATGCCGCACACTGAGGAGGTGACTGTGCACGCCTACAGACTCTGTAATGCCGCACACTTAGGACGTGACTGTGCACACCTACAGACTCTGTAATGCCGCACACTGAGGAGGTGACTGTGCACGCCTACGGACTCTGTAATGCCGCACACTTAGGAGGTGACTGTGCATGCCTACGGACTCTGTAATGCCACACACTTAGGACGTGACTGTGCACGCCTATGGACTTTGTAACACTGCACACTTAGGATGTGATGATGCACACTTTACACTAAATTGGTAAAAGAAGTATTTTTCGTTCTTCAATACTAAATTAGCCTTATATCGTTGTAACTTTTTTACTTAATAAGCTTAATTTTTAAACATTTTTACTTCAATAACATGTACCTTAAAACATACATTGTACAGCTGCACAAAAATATTTCCTTTATGTCCTTATTCTGTAAGCTTTTTTTGTTTGGTTGGTTTTTACTTTCTAGACTTCTGTTGTTAAAAACGGAGGCTCAAACCCACAGTCTCCCAGGCCCACACAGAGTTAGGGTCATCAGTGCTACTGTCTTCCACCTCCATCCCACCCCTCACTTTACACCACCTCCTGCAGCCCCGTCAGGTTCAGGGGCGGTAATGTGCACAGGGCTGTCACCTCCCGTAGCAGTGCCTTGTTTTGGAATCCTCCTGAAGAATTTGCCTTAAACTGTTTTACAGTTAACTATTTTTTTATAAGTAAAAGAGATATACTCTAAAATAACAAGAAAAATTATTATAGTAAATGCATAAGTAGTAGCTTAAAACATAGTAGCTTATCATTACCAGGTGTTAGATACTGCACATGATTGCTTTATGGGACTGGTGGCACTGTTGGTATGTTGACACCAGCATCACCACAGACACGTGAGCAACGTGTCATGCTGCAGCATTTTTACAGGTGACTCAGCTTCAGTTACAATCTTATGGACCACTGTCGTTGTGCAGTCCATATCTGGAGTGGAATCATGGTATGTATTCTTTTTTGAGAAGTCTGTCTTCTTTTATTTTGAGCTCCATCTGTGTTTTTATGTGTATCCATAGTTCATTCTTTTTACTGCTGATGGTATTACCTTGTGTGAATGTACCAGATTTATTTAATGCATCTATTGATGTGTGTTTGGGTTGTTTGCAGTTTGTAGTGATGGAGCGTCCAAACAGTGAGATACCTTTCCTGCTGCCTGAATACATGCTTTCATTTTTCTTGGCTAAATAGCTAGAAGTGGGTTGACTCCTATTCTGGATATTACGCAGAGGAGGGTACATTGCTAAACTTTTAAAAAATGGTTAAGCTTTTTCTGTTTTTGTTGTTCTTGTTGCAGCTTTGGCCGGGGCTGGGTTTGAACCCACCACCCTCAGTATATGGGGCCAGCACCCTACCCACTGAGCCACAGGTGCCACCTGAAGCTTTTCCTTTTTAAAAAAAAATACATTCCATCAGCAGGGTATAAGAGTTTCTATGACTCCGCTTCTGGGCGTTACTTGGTATAGTTTCTTTAAAATTTCTAGCATTCTGGTGGTAATATAGTGGTAGCTCATTACAGTTTTTGATTTATCCTTGCCTGGTGAGTAGTGATGAACTTATTTTATGAGCTTATTTTTGCGATCCTTATGTCTTTGGTGAAGTTTCCGTTCAGATCTTTTGCCTATGTGAAAAAAAATGTGTTTTGGTATAAGAGTTCTTATGTATTCTTGGGGCGGTGCCTTTGGCTCAGTGAGTAGGGCGCTGGCCCCATATACCAAGGGTGGCAGGTTCAAACCCGGCTCTGGCCAAACTGCAACAAAAAAATAGTCAGGCATTATGGCGGGCGCCTATAGTCCCAGCTACTCGGGAGGCTGAGGCAAGAGAATCACCTAAGCCCAAGAGCTGGAGGTTGCTGTGAGCTATGATGCTACAGCCCTCTACTGAAGGTGACAAAGTGAGACCCTGTCTCAAAAAAAGAAAAAGAGTTCTTTATGGATTCTAGATGCCCCTAAGTCCTTATGTTGGTTGTATGTTTTGCAAATATTTTCTCCTGGTCTTTGGTTTGCTTTTTCATTTTCTTAAATGTCTGTTTTTTTCTTTAGTTTGGTTCTTCTCTAGTTTAGCTTACTTATCTTCTAAGTTTTTTATTTTAGTAATCAGAATATGAAATCTGATTTGTAAGAATTGTCCTGTACCCAAGAGCAGTCTAGGTAGGGTGGCCCTCTGCTCCTTGAGACTTTCAGTAACTCTTGGAGGACATCGCCTACTTTCTCAACCCAAGCACCCAAGCTCCCTGTTCCCGCTTGAAGCTGATGCTTCTGCTAGGCACTTGGCAGGAGGGCGCCGCGTGTCCTGCAGGGAGGAGCAGAGCTCTACTCAGTTTGGCTGCTCCTGCTGTGCAGCTGCCTCTGTCACCTGGTCTTCCATCCAGAGTCACTCCTGCCCTCCATCTTTGGTGAGCAAACCCGCTTATTTCTGGGAGGCCTTCTCTGAGGTCCTTTTTCATCCTTGCCCTGTGAGAGACGATTAACTCTTTCTCTGTTTTTTCCCTCTGCCACTTGAGATGACTGAAATCTTAGAGAGAAGGAACAGGTCCCTCCGCCCGTGAATTTCTATTGCCTGGAGTTACACAGACTACTAGAATGATATTATTTTTTCAGAGAACAGGAGTTTTGATTAGAAAAGATAACAGAGCTTGAGGCTCCCTAGGAAAGCAGTCCGCATAAGCTGGCCTGTGGAGAGAGGTACACTATAATCTATTTCTCTTCCTGACTGGTTGATATTAGGATACTTAATTGTGTTTGTTATTTCTATATTATGCTTTTTTTTTTTTTTTTTGAGACAGAGCCTTAAGCTGTCACCCTGGGTAGAGTGCTGTGGCATCACAGCTCACAGCAACCACCAACTCCTGGGCTCAAGCGAGTCTCCTGCCTCAGCCTCCCAAGTAGCTGGGACCACAGGCGTCTGCCACAACGCCCGCTATTTTTTGGTTGCAGCCATCATTGTTGTTTGGTGGGTCTAGGCTGGATTCGAACCCGCCACCTTAGGTGTATGTGGCTGGCGCTTTAGCCGCTTGAGCCACAGGCGCCGAGCCTATATTATGCTTTTAATAAATAAAATGTAAGAGTATGTGTGTATATACATATATTTATATATTTTTTATTATAAAAATAGTAATTCTTCATTTTTTTAAAAAATACTTTACGTAAAGAGCAAATGGTTTTGTTGTTTTCTTTTTTTTTTTTTTTTGAGACAGAGCCTCAGGCTGTCACCCTGGTAGGAAACCATAGTATCACAGCTCACAGCAACCTCCTCCTTGAGCTTAAGTGATTCTCTTGCCTCAGCCTCCTAAATAGCTGGGGCTACACGTGCCCACCACAATGCCCGGCCTTTTTTTTTTTTGTTGTTGTTGTAGTTGTCATTGTTGTTTGGCAGGCCCAACCTGGATTTGAACCTGCCAGCTCTGGTGTATGTGGCTGGCGCCTTAGCTACTGGAGGTACAGGCGCAAAGCCAAGGGGAGCAAATTTTTTTAAAATAAATAGTGCTAGGATAACTGGATATCCGCATATAAAACAATGAAGGTGGACCCCTACCTCAAACCGTATATAAAAATTAAGTCAAAATGGATTAGAGACCCAAACTTAAGAACTAAACTGTCAAACTCCTAGGAGTAAAAATAGATGCAAGTCTTCATGACTTTGGATTACCTAGTGTGTCTTTTCTGACACCAAGAGCACAAGCAACCAAAGAGAAAATAAGTAAATTGGACTTCATTGAAATTGAGATTTTTGCTTAAATGACACCATCTCTAAAGTGAAAAGACAGAATGGGAGAAAGTAATTACATAATCATATGTTTGATATGTGTATGTGTGTGTGTATATATATATATGTGCCCCTTTTATATACATATATATGTATATCTAAAGAACTCAGTAATAAAAAGACAAATAACCCCATTTAAAAATGGCCAAAGGACCTAAATAGACGGTTCTCTAAAGAAGATGTACAAATAGCCAATGAGTTCTTGAAAAGATGCTCAGCATTGCTTACCAAAAGGGAAATGCAGATTAAACCCACAGATACCACTTCACACCCACTAGGATGGTTGCATAAAAAGACATTATGAAGTGTTAATGAGGATGTAGAGAAATTAGAACCCTCTAATTGTGTAAAATGGTACAAGATAGTCTGGCAGTTACTTAAAGGGCTAAATACAGCATGCCACTCACAGGTGTTACCCAAGGGAAATGAAAGAGTGTGTCTACAACAGTAACTCGTGTGTGAATATTCATAGCATCATTCACAATGGGCAAAAGGTCTAAACAACTCAGATGGGCATCAACTGATGAGTGGATCCATCAAATGCAGTAGAACCTCTATCTATAGTTGAGTACCTCCCTACACTGACTGCCTTCTTAAGTTGACCTAATTTTCATAGACAACATGTACCACCTGTCCGTATCATCAGTATAGTAGGCCTACTTCTTAGTGTTAACCACCTCCATGTGTTAACTGGTTTGTTACAGTCCCTTGGTTAGTTACAGTGATTCTACTGTATTATATGTCCATATAGTACAATGTGTTTCAGTCATCATAAGGGGTGAAGAACTGATAGCAGGCTGCCACATAGATGAACCCTGAAACATGCTATGACTTGGGCATGGTCACTCACTTCTGTAGTCCTAGCAGATCAGGAGATAGAGGCAGGATGACTGCTTGAGCCCAGGAGTTGAGAAGGCTGCAGCACACTGCACTCACTCCAGCCTAGTGACAGAGCAAGGCTCTGTCTCTTAAAAGAAAAAAAAAAAATTTTCATAGGAAGACCCATTATGTATGCTACATGAAAGAAGCTAGTCAATAAGGCCACATATTATTGTGTGATTTTATTCGTATGGAATGTTTAGAAAATAAGCATGTCTATAGAGACTAAGTGGAATAGTGATTGCCAGGGGCCTGGCAGGATAGGGGATGGGAGAAATGAAGATGAATGTGGGGCTTTTGGGGGGGTGTTGAAAATACAAAATTCTAAAATTTATTTTGGTGATGGTTGCACAACTCTGAGTAAGTGTGATTAAGCTTAAAGAGATGGATGGTATATGAAGTATACTTCAAAAGTATTATTTTTTAAAATTCAAATATACAAGGATTTTTAACCGTCCATATAATTAATTTTTTTCTTCATATAATTAATTTTTTAATGTTTTTTAATTTTTTTTATTTTTTTATTGGGACAGAGTCTCACTTTGTGGCCCTCGGTAGAGTGCTGTGGCCTCATAGCTTGTAGCAACCTCCAACTCTTGGGCTAAAGTGATTCCCTTGCCTCAGCTTCCCAAGTAGCTGGGAGGCTACCTCACCAAGCCCACCACAACACGTGGCTTTCGTGGCTTTTTTTGGTAGAGGCAGGGTCTCACTCTGGCTCAGGCTGGTCTTGAACTCCTGAGCTCTGGGCAATCCACCCACCTCGGCCTCCCAGAGGACTAGGATTACAGGCATGAGCCACCATGCCCAATCTGGTTCTTTTTTGTTAGTTCTTGTTTGTTTGTTTGTTTGTTTTTATTATTATTTTTCACTTCAGCACCCACAGAATCCTATGGCATCACAGCTCACAGCAAACTCCAACTCTTGGGGTCAGGCGATTCTCTTGCCTCAGCCTTCCAAGTAGCTGGGACGACAGGCACTACAGGCACCTGCCACAACACCTGGCTATTTTTATTGCAATTCTCATTGCTGGTTTAGCTGACCGGGGACCAGGGCCAGGTTTGAACCTGCCACCCTCTGTATATGGGGCCAGTGCCTTACCCACTGAGCCACAGGTACCACCCTGTTTGTTTTTTTGACAGTCTCACTCTTTCACTCTAGCTGGAGTGCCATGGCATCATAGCTCATGGCAACCTCAAACTCCTGGATTCAGGTGATCTTCCTGCCTCAGCCTCCAAAGTAGCTGGGACTACAGGTACCATCACAACACCTGGCTAATTTTTTCTGTATTTGGTAGAGATGGGGGTCTTGCTCTTGCTCAGGCTGGTTTCAAACTCCTGACCTCAAGCAGTCTACCTGCCTCGTCCCCCCAGAGTGCTGGGGTTACAGTCATGAGCCATACCTTACCCAGCCATATAATTAATTAATATTAAAATTATACTTGTCTTGGGCTGCGCCTGTGGTTCAAAGGAGTAAGTTGCTGGCCCCATATGCCAGAGGTGGCGGGTTCAAACCCAGTGCCAGGCAAAAACTGCAAAAAAAAAAATTATACCTGTCTATGCTTTGAAAGTTTTTAAGCTATAAACAGAATGGTAATTTATTTACCAAGTAGAAATACCTGGTATGCCCAAGAAGTATATACACATTTTAAGAGATCTTTTTGGAAGTAAAATTGATCATTTCCCCCCAAAGTATACAAATTACGGGTAAAATGAATGTGTGTCACATATCTAGGTACATATGACCAGAAATACTATCTTCAACTCTAAAAAGTAATACATAGATAACATCTCTTAAAATGTAAATAAATCCTTTTGGTGGCACCCTCTGTGGTTTCCAGTCATCAGAATCTTCTACACAATCTTTCTTTTTTTTTTTTTTTTTGAGACAGAGTCTCACTATGTTGTCCTGGGTAGAGTGCTGTGGCATCACAGCTCACAGCAACCTCAAACTCTTGGGCTTAAGCAATTCTCTTGCCTCACTCTCCCTAGTAGCTGGGACTACAGGTGCCCACCACAACACCTTGCTGTTTTTCTGTTGCAATTGTCATTGTTTTAGCAGAGTTGGGCTGGGTTCGAACCCAACAGCCTCGGTGTATGTGGCTGGCGCCCTACCCATTGAGCTACAGGCAGCGCCCTACACAGTCTTCCTAACATCTAGGTACCTATGGTAACTATCAGTAGAGAGTTTGCAGAACTAGGCAATCAGATCGCAGATTAGCTGTGTATGCAGGGGCCTACATGCATCCAGGCTTGAGGAAGCCCGGTGACTTCTGTCTGCATCCAGATTGTGTGTGCTGGTGTTGCACAATAGAGAATTTGTCTTTGTCCCAGGTTCCTGGCACAGAACTACTTTTTTTTTTTTGAGACAGAGCCTCAAGCTATTCCCCTGGGTAGAGTGCTATGGCATCACAGCTCATAGCAACCTCCAACTCCTGGGCTCAAGCGAGTCTCCTGCCTCCGCCTCCCAAGTAGCTGGGACCACAGGCACCCGCCACAACGCCCGGCCATTTTTTGGTTGCAGCCA
>CAUYQV010098288.1:0-21655 GCA_963574575.1 Galagoides demidoff | reverse complement strand
GGACCACAGGCGCCCACCACAATGCCCGGCCATTTTTTGGTTGCAGCCATCATTGTTGTTTGGCGGGCCCGGGCTGGGGATTTGAACCCGCCACCTTAGGTGTATGTGGCTGGCGCCTTAGCCGATTGAGCCACAGGCGCCGAGCCGACTGGCTTCTTTTATTAGCACAGTGTTTTTAAGATTCATCCATGTGGTAATATGATCAGTACTTTTTATGGCTGAATAGTACCATGGATAAAGGTTTCTGCTACACTTTTAGCTATTATGAAAAATACTACTATGAACTTTGGTGTGCAGGTTTTTGTGTGGACATATGTTCTCATTTTTCCTGGAGAGAAAAACCTAGGAGTGGAATTGCTGGGTCAGAATATTTGCGTTTTAAGAGAGACTTCATCTGGAGTCTTTGATGTCTATTCCAAAGGAATGAATGAATTCTAAAATGTTGGATGTCCTGGCTCTGTGACACTTGTGTGGGGAAGAAAGTCTTGGGCAGACAAACCTTTCAACTTTCATGACTGTTTATTCTGTTCACTCATGATACTTGCTTTAAACTCAGCTCATAAATTCATCCTCACACCATTCCATTTCTCCTGTTTATTGTCAGGTTCTTACTCTGAGGAGGCCTGCAGCTAATGTCTCAACGCTGCCAGGACTTTGGGGAATGTTGGGCTTTGCCAGGGGAGGAAGGAGCAGGGAGGATCTGAGAGAGGAGCAATTACTTAATCACCAGGCATTGGGGACTGACACGTGGCCATACTTTTCTGGGGTGGAGGGGAGTGTACACCCAGGTGGTTTCGGTTCCAGATTCATGTGCTCAGAGCAGATGGGACTAGCTTCCCAGCCTGCTATTAATTATGATATGTGCGTCTTTGGGTCACAGTGCATAGTCTTGTGAAATATCTTTGGTTGGAGGAATAGGTATGTGCCAGGAAGGCTGGTGCCCCAGATTTAAACCTGGCAAATAGAGGCAGGAAGAGGAAAAGAGAATATAGGGTAAAATGAAGATGGATTGATGAAGGAAGAAAAAGGAAATAGTCTTCTGAGGTCTAGGACACAAAAGCAAAAATCACAAAGCAGGTTAGTCAGAGACTAAAGCAAGGGGAGGGCACTGAGGAACTTGCCCTTCATTCCAGGCTGACTGGTTAGCTGGCAGGTGTCTGGCAGAGAGACTAGCTTAGGAAAAGGGTGTCTCTTTTGGAGCTGGGGTTCAGGAGCCTCCTCCCTTCTACAGACACAATCTCACTGCCAGCCCCCAGTGTTTTCCTTTCCTGGGATCCAGGTAGTGAGAAGGGCTGCCCTACTTAGGGCGCCACCCAAATCCCTTTTTCTTGTTTACCTCCCCATCACCTGGTCAGCCCTCTGCACAGAGCTTGTCCAGCCCATGCCTCTGGATAGGTAGTCAGATAACACACAAATACCTATTTTGTTGGCAAATCTGCTGTCATACTCACAAAAGGCTGTCTCTGGCCCAGAGAGCACCTGGAAGGCATGGGCAAGTGCATGAAACCTGTGAGCTGGCTGGGAGTGTCCCCATGGGGAGGGGAGGGCGGGCACTGAGTGCCATCTGGCTCTCTTTGACTTTATGGGGCTTTCCTCATCCTGATCTCTTGGGAACCACTGTCACAAGGGTTCCTATATCTCAGGCTGGGACAGTGAAGTGGCTGCTCCTACAGTAGCCTGAGAGCCCATGTGCATTTGAGGTAGAAGAGCAGCCGGGATAAGGGACAGACTGAGAGCCCATGCGCATTTAGGGTAGGAGTGAGGACAAGGGTGAGAGGTACCCAGGGACAAGGTGAATCAGATTGCTGGTTTGCCCTTGGGAGCAATCCCCACTTTCCTCACTTCCTCTGAGAAAGAATCTGTACTTGGCCCCAGCCCTCCACCCAGTCCCGTGGCCCCTGTAGAAGCCTGGGAAGTGAGAGCTAAGATGCCGGCTTCTCCTCCTCACAGGAGCCACTGGTGTGAGAACCTCTGGAACCTCTTCTTGATCTCCTATCACTGGTGTCCTGATCTCTAACCCCTCAGCTGTGTGTTTACTCCCTCCCTGCTGTGAGGAGTGAGTCAGAGCTGGAGGTTTGTTTGAAGAGCGCGAAGAGGCTGCCTGTAATTGGAGGTGGCTGGGCTTCTCTCCAGGAATGTTTATGAGGTTAGAGGCTGCTTGCTTACCTCGTGATGAGCAGGCTCCTTGTTCTCTCCAGAAGGCATCACTTCTCACCTTGCCTCTTCAAGTCCCCTGTAGAGACTGCTCTGCCAGACATTTATTTTTTTGGCATTCCTGAAGCTCCCTGAAGCCTGCTTCTAGCTCTGAGGTCACTTCAGCTCTGAACAGGAGTTAAAATCACCCATTGTTGTGGAGCCCCAGCTTTCCTCTACAGCTCCTGGTTGGCACTGTGGGTGAGATCTGGGGCTTGTTGCCTTGGCTGCTTTCTTTGGTTCTGGAGGGTGTGGTGCCAGAAAGAGCCCTTATTGAGAGAATCTGCTTCATCCACTCCTTTCCCCTTGCAGGCTTTCTAGAGCTGCCTCGCCTTTGGGAAGGGATTTACGGATTGCAAAGCACTTTCACCTTGTTCCTGCACATCTGTCTGCACTGCCTAAAATGTCAGCAGGGTCAACACTGTCACCCCCACTTTACAGGTAGAAAATTGAGGCTCAGAGAGATTAAGTAGTTTGCTCATGGATTAATAGGAGTTTTTCAGGACTCAGACGTCCTGCCTCTAACCCCAAGTTTAGTCTTTTTGCTTTGCTTCTCTTTGTTTATGTATAAGGTGTCCCAAAGGTTGCCCCTAAAGTCTCCATGCATAGGAAAAATGAGGAATTGTAGCTAAATGCACCTGTATTTACAAAATATTCATTACAAAATTTTACAGAGATGGCCAACATGTAGAGAATATTCTATAAATATTTTGCAACTATAGGGACATTTAGCTATAATTTCCCATTTTCTCTGTGTATGGCAACTTCAGGGGCAACTTTGGGACACCCTGTGCATAGTATGTTATTATAGGAGATTACACAAATATATAGTTAAGAAGTTTAAAATATTAGAATTATATGGTGTAAGAGTCCCCACCAGCCCTTCTTTGCTTCAGTGTGTATTAGTTTAGAAGTGCTGTGTGCCATCCCCAGCCTGGGCCCGCCAAACAACAATGATGGCTGCAACCAAAAAATGGCTAGGTGTTGTGGCGGACGCCTGTGGTCCCAGCTACTTGGGAGGCTGAAGCAGGAGACTCGCTTGAGCCCAGGAGTTGGAGGTTGCTATGAGCTGTGATGCCATGGTACTCTACCCAGGGGGATAGCTTGAGGCTCCCTCTCAAAAAAAAAAGAAGTGCTGTGTGCCATGATACTTAGGAGCCTAGACTAGAGCCACAAAGGCTTGAGTTTGAATCTGGGTTTGGCACTTTACTAGTTGTGTGACCTTGGATGAGGTAGTTAACTTCTGTGCCTCAGTTTTCCATGTATAAAATGGGAGTGTTGACAATAAACCCTACTGTAAAGTATTGTTGTGAGGATTAAATGAGTTGGTACTACATGTAGTCCCCGAGAGTACCCTGCACAGTCACTGCTACGCACAGGAGTCGACAATTACAGGTTGTCCCTGAGTTACAAACACAAACTGACCTTCGACTTGCATTTACAAATGGAAGCTATTACAGGTAATCGGTAAAGTACTTGTTGCAACTTACATACAAATTCAACTTAAGAACAAACCTACAGAACCTTTCTCACCCAGGGACTGCCAGCCCTAGACTATCAGCATGTGTATATGTTCTTCAGTAAATAGGAAGGGCTGGGCAAGGCCCATCACACCTGGGTCCCAGCACGTTTGGAGGTTGACATGGGGGCATCACTTGAGGCCAGAAGTTTGAGGTTACAGGGAGCTGTGATCATACCACTGCACTCCATTCTGGGCAATAGAACAAGACCTTGTTTAAAAAATAGTAATAAAATAAATACATGAGAAGTTCTGTTTTATAAATTAATGTCTGATTTGGGTTTTTCTCCCCATTTAATGTACCTTGGAGATTATTTTCTCTATATATTATCAGCAGTGTTATATTTCTTTTCTTTTCTTTTTTTTTTTTTTTTGAGACAGAGCCTCAAGCTGTCCCCCCTGGGTAGAGTGCTGTGGCATCACAGCTCACAGCAACCTCCAACTCCTGGGCTCAAGTGAGTCTCTTGCCTCAGCCTCCCAAGTAGCTGGGACCATAGGCGCCTGCCACAACGCCCGGCTATTTTTTGGTTGCAGCCATCATTGTTGTTTGGCAGGCCCCGGCTGGATTCGAACCTGGTACCTTGGGTGTACATGGCTGGCGCCTTAGCCACTTGAGCCACAGGCACCAAGCCAGCAGTGTTATATTTCATAGTTACCATCCATATGTTACTCTATTCACTGATTTACCTCCTAGAAAATATTTATATTGTTTCTAAGTCTTAAACTATTGTGAATAGTATTATAGCCAAAAGTTTCTTTCTTTCTTTCTTTTTTTTTTTTGAGACAGAGCCTCAAGCTGTTCTCCTGGGTAGAGTGCCATGGCCTCACAGCTCACAGCAACCTCCACCTCCTGGGCTCAAGCGAGTCTCCTGCCTCAGCTTCCCAAGTAGCTGGGACCACAGGTGCCCGCCGCAATGCCCGGCTGTCTTTTTGGTTGTAGCCATCATTGTTGTTTGGTGGTCCTGAGCTGGATTTGAACCTGCCATCTTAGGTGTATGTGGCTGGCGCCTTAGCCACTTGAGCCACAGGCGCTGAGCCAGTTTCTTATATACCTTTGAGTAAATGTATCTGGATTTTCATAGGGCATAGTCCTGAAAGAGTTACTGAGTCCAAAGGGTTTATAAAATACACACACCTTTTTTATTCCTATTGCCAGATCAACCTCCAAAAGTGCTTTTTATAAATTTCTACCTTCTCCATCAATAGTCTTTTTTCCTGCAGCTACACAGATACTGTTGGTATCTTTAGTATTTGCCGTTTAGTTGTTCTAAAAATGGTATCTCTACAGGACTTTTTTTTTTTTTTTTTTTTTGGAGACAGAGTCTCACACTGTTGCCCTGGGTAGAGTGCTGTGGCATCACAGCTCACAGCAACCTGAAACTCTTGGGCTCAAGCTACTTGCCTCAGCCTCCCCAAGTAGCTGGTACCCACCGTGACGCCTGGCTAGTTTTTCTATTTTCAGGAGAGATGGGATCTTGCTCTTGGTTAGGCTGGTCTTGAACTCCTGAGTTCAGGTGATTCACCAGCCTTAGCCTCCCATAGTGCTGGGATTAATGCCTCTCTGCAGGATTTACATGACAATAAATTATTTCACTAAAAAGCAAAAGAGAAGACTTAGATATATGGGGCATTTTAAAGTATAGTGATAAAATGGACACCTATATACTGAACACTCACCTTTAGAAACAGAACATTACCTACCAATAGTTTTGAATCCCTGGGGTTCCTTCCACATAGTAATCCCTGCTTCCTTGCTCCTTTGATGAGAAGTGGTCTGTCTCTTGAATTATGTGTTTATTTTCTTGCTTATTATACTTTCTACTACATGCTCAAATGTTTCCTGGTTTGACATGTTTTGTACTCTAAATACATGTCATTTATATTCTATAGTAGTTTTTTCTTCACATTAATTTTGAGATTCATTCATGTCCATGTGTGTTGCTGTAGTTCATTTATTTTCACAGTTGCATAGTCATTGTATTAATATGTCAGAGTTAAGTAGTTCTGTTTTTTTTTTTTTGAGACAGAATCTCAGGCTGTCCCCCTGAGTAGAGTGCTGTGGTATTATAGCTCATAGCAACCTCCAACTCTTGGGGTCAAGCTATCTTCTTGTCGCAGTAGAGATGGAGTCTCTTGCTTGAGTTAGTCTCCAACTCCCGAGCTCAGGTAATCCACCCTCCTCAGCATCCCAGAGTTGCTAGGATTACAGGTGTGAGTTACTGTGCCTGGCCTAATTCCTTTTCTTGTCATTGAGCCTTCTGGCACACAATGTTGCCGTGAACATACTTCTATAGGTTATTTATTTATTTTGAGACAGAGTCTCACCGTGTTACCCTCGGTAGATTGCTGTGACATCACAGCTCACAGCAAGACGTTTAAACTCTTGGGCTTACGTGATTCTCTTGCTTCAGCCTCCCAAGTAGCTGGAACTACAGGCACCTGCCACAATGCCTGGCCATTTTTTGGTTGTAGGTGACATTATTGTTTGGCAGGCCTGGGCCAGGAGCCTCTGGTGTATATGGCTGGTGCCCCTAGCCGCTGAGCTACAAGCACCGAGCCAGGTCTTGTCTTTATTTATTTATTTATGTCGGGGGACAGAGCCTCAAGCTACCACCCTGGGTAGAGTGCGTGGCATCACAGCTCACAGCAACCTCCAACTCCTGGGCTTAAGTGATTCTCTTGCCTCAGCCTCCCCAGTAGCTGGGACTACAGGCTCCCACCACAACGCCCGGCTGTTTTTTAGTTGTAGTTGTCGTTGTTTGGCAGGCCCAGGCTAGATTCAAATCTGCCAGCTCTGGTGTATGTGGCTGGTGCCTTAGCCACTTGAGCTATAGGCAACGAGCCCAAGTTTTGTCTTTAGATGAAATTTCTCCCCAAATGATAAGGCACTGTCATTCTCCTTTGCATTTCCCCAATCACTGTGGAGCCGCTTTCATGTGTCCATTAGACACTTTTATATCTTTTTTTGTTTCTTTTTAGAGTTGCCTTCGCTCAGGTTTCTCTCAACTGCACCCCTGCCACTTTGGCTGTCTACTTTTTCCACTGTTCCACACTGCTTCTCTGAACTGAAGAGCCCAAATTTCTCAAAAGAAAGAGAATTGAGAAGATCCTTGAATGTGTAACCTGGAATTCACACAACACAGATTTTTTTAGAAACCTCCTGGGCTTAAGTGATTTTCTTGCCCCAGTGTGCCAAGTAGCTGGGACTATAGGCGCCTGCCACAACGCCCGGCTGTTTTTTGGTTGTGGTTTTCATTGTTGTTTGGCAGGTCCGGGCTGGATTCGAACCTGTCAACTCTGGTGTATGTGGCTGGTGCCTTAGCCGCTTGAGCTACAGACACTGAGCCAGGTTCATATTTTTAAGGAGCTTATGATTTTGTGGGGGGGGAGATGCATGAATAAGTGTTTACAAAAGAAAGAGGTTGATGTCAGATGTCTCGTGTGGGATGTGTAGACGTGGCAGGTGCGAATAGCAGGCTCTGACTGAGGGAAGAGTGCTGGGATAGCCCCCTGGGGTGAGGGAGGGGCTCCATCTGACCCTTGAAGGTTGACTAGGAGTAATCCAAGCAGGCAAGGTAGGAGAGCGTATCCTGGAAGTGGAAAGCTAGGTGGCAGCAAGAAGACTCATCAGTGGGAACAGATTGGGATTTGGATGCCTTCCTACAAGTGGATCAGGAAAGTTTGGGACAGTTAGTGTGGAGCACACTGGGGTACTGGTGGGAGTCAAGATGTTATGTAGTATGGATACTGACAGGCCTGATTTTTACTCATCACAATTCTCTGGAGATTGTTGTTGTATGTATCAATATTTTCTTATTTTTGCCAAGTAACATTCCACAATAATGGATGTACCACAGTTTAACCATTTACCTATCGAAGGGTTGTTTCTACGCTTGAGTGATGACAAATAAAGTTTCTGTAAACATTCATGTACAGGTAGGTATTGGTGTAGCTTTTGTGTGAATATAAGTCTTTATTTCTCTGGAAAAAGTCCCCAGGAGTACAGTAGGTAGGTTGTATGGTAATTGCATGCTGAGTTTTTGAGGAAAGTGTGTCATCTTCCATTCCCGTCAGCAGTGTGTGAGCAATCCGGTTTCTCTGCATCCTCACTGGCATTTGGTGTTTTTTTGCCTTCTCCTAGGTGTTTAGTAGTATCTGACTGTGGTTTAATTTCTGTTTCCCTGTGACTGATGTTGAACATGCTTTTATGTGTCTATTTGCCATCTCTATGTCTTCACTGAACTGCCTCTTTCTGTCTTTCGCCCACGTTGTAACAAAATATTAGGGAATAGAATCTCTGTATTCATGAGAGATTTCTTTCCTTCCCCTCCCCCTTTCTTTCCTCCCCCCCCCCTTTCCTTTCTCCCAGGGTTAGACTAGCTTCATAAAATGAATTGGGAAGTATTCCCTTGGCTTTTTTTTTTTTTTTGAGACAGAATCTCATTTAGTCACCCTTAGTAGAGTGAGTGCTATGGTGTCGTCATGTGGTAAATGAAACTCGTGGGTTCAAGCGATCCTCTTACCTCAGCCTCCCAAGTAGCTGGGACTATAGGCACCTGCCACAACGCCCAGGTTGTTTTTCTGTTTTAGTGGAGATGGGGTCTTACTTTTGCTCAGGGTGGTCTTGAATTCCTGAGCTCAAGCAATCCATCTGCCTCAGTCTCCCAGAGTGATGGGATTATAGGTGTGAGCCACTGTGCTGGGCCTGTTTCCTTGTCTTCTCTTTCCTGGATGAGATTATATAGAATTGATGCCAATTCTTTAAACATTGGGTAGAATTCTACAGTGGAACTGTGTGGGCCTGGAGAATTTTTTTCCTTATTTTTAAATCTTTTAAATTATGAATTTAATTTTCTTACTAGCTATAAGATTATTTGGATTGCATATTGGTGAATTATGGTAGTTTGCGTTTTTCAAGTAATAAGTCCATTTAATTTGAATTGATACCTTTATGTTCATAAAGGCATCAACAATACCTAGTATTGGCTCGGCGCCTGTGGTTCAATCGGCTAAGGCGCCAGCCACATACACCTAAGGTGGCGGGTTCGAATCCCCAGCCCGGGCCCCGCCAAACAACAATGATGGCTGCAACCAAAAAAAAAAAAAAAATGGCCGGGCGTTGTGGCGGGCGCCTGTGGTCCCAGCTACTTGGGAGACTGAGGCAGGAGACTCGCTTGAGCCCAGGAGTTGGAGGTTGCTATGAGCTGTGATGCCATGGCACTCTACCCAGGGGGATAGCTTGAGGCTCCATCTCAAAAAAAAAAGATTTTACTGCCTGTTGAATGGGCCACACAGATGAGGATGGCAAATGTTTCTCATTTTGTATTCCAGCAGGCAAAACTAAAGGCTCAGAAGCTGCTGGACACCCAAAAAAGAAGAGGAAGAAAACACCAAAGAAATTCCAGAAGCAGGAAGAGAAGGCTGCTGATACCAAGGCCAAATCCCTGGGGAAGAAGTCTCTAGGGAGTTCTGGGGCTAGAAGGCCAGAGGAAGCCAAAGAAAAGGAGCCTTCCAGCTCCACAGTGGCCCCTGCAGGTGAGAGGCTCAAGGGCATGCAAGGGTAGGCCTGAGATTGGGCTTGAATGCAGACAGAGTCCCCTCTGCACATGAGAAAAGATACTGTCAGGCACACAGGGATAGCACAGGGTCCCCAAAGAGCAAAGATTATATCAGAGCTGTAGGTGGACAGGATCCGAGGACCTGCATAGTGGTTCCAGGCCACATGGTGCCCAGGATGACAGGGGGCAAGGCCATATCTCTCTGAGGACCTGAGTCACAGGCTGCAGAAGTTGGAAGAAAGAAGTGTCTTGGCCTCTATCGCAGGGTGTGTTTCCTCGTACCACAGTACTACCTCATGAGGCAGTCAGTTGCCTGCCTTGGAGGATTCTGTAAAGACCAGTCGAAATTGGAGAGGTGGAATAGAATTTATTGGAATTGTCCTGGAGTCCTATGAGTGGCATGGGGGCTGGGAGTGGAACGGGGAGGGCAGTGAATAGAGACTTAGGCTTAAATGGTGGGCCACGGGATGGAGGGAAAAGGTCGGGGAGAGGCCCTGTTTAGTCCTGTCTCTGTCCCTGCAGATGGCCTGGCCACAGGGCCCGATTCTCTTTTTGCCCTGGATGTTCTTCGCCAGCGACTGCATGAGAGGATCCAGGAGGCCCGGGGCCAGGTAGGTGGGGAGCCCTCGCAGAGCACTGGGGGTGCTTACCTCAAGCCTCATCTGTTCCTGAGTCTGCAGCAAGTCCTCTCAGAGTCTCAGCTGCTTTTTTGAGAAAGCAGGCGTAGTCCTTGCTTTCATGGAGAACCTCAGTCCCCAAGGTCCCAGCCTTTTGGCCATTCTGATGTTGTTGGTTCTTCTTTTTGCTGGACCTTGGAGAGAAGCCCATCTTTGCCCTCCTGGGAAGCTGCCTTTTCTGAAAACCACGTGGGCTAGGGACTTGCATCTATCCCTCTAAATGTCACGGTGGTCCTGTCAGCTGTGCCAGTGCTGTGACCAGTCCAGCCTCAGTCTTGTGTTAAGTGACAGTGTCTCCCGTCCAAGTTGGACTTGGCCTACCCTTTCCCTGGGTCTTTCCCTCAAGACTCTTGCTCTGTGGGAGACAGTCCCTAATTTCCCACCCTCCCAGGAAAACCCCAGTGGTCATCCCTGGGGTATGATGTCTGGTTTCTCAGAGGTGATCCAGGACTCTGGGCCCTCTTTCCTATAGCACAGGACTAATTCAGTCTGGTGTGAGGCATTCTTGATGGCACCAGGGTAGGAAAGGCAGTCGAGAGATCAGCGTTTGGATACACCTGAGCAGAATGGGTGGTGGTCAGGACAGGTGTTTAGGCTTGAAGACCTGTCTCTGAGTTCTGGATGGCAGTATGTGAAACTACCTTTGTGACCCAGCACATGGTAATTTGCCTGGAAACTGGAAGCCCCGATTCTTACTAGTCACCCCCTGTTCCTTCTGGGTCATATGCATTTCAGCAAATGGATGGTGTTGTGTTGCAATACTGAACTCAGTGAGCCCCTCAGGTGCTTTCTGGCCCGATTCCCTCTCAGCCATGCACACTGGGGGCCCTGAGGTTGGGAGAACTTCAATACGTGAACACCAGCTTTCCCCCCAGAGCAAGGAGCTGTCCCCTGCCACTTTGGAGAAAAGACGCAGGAGAAAGCTGGAGCGGGACCGGAAGAAGAGGAAGCGAAAGGAGCTGCGCGCCAAGGAGAAGGCGACCAAGGCCGAGGAGGCTGCTGCGCCGGCCCCAGAGGCAGCCTGCGATGAGCCCGTGGAGCCAGTGGGCCTGATCTTCAACAAGGTGAGTGGGACTCCGCGCCCGTGGGCGCCAGCTGCTGGCCTCGGTTGAGTGACGTTTCTCTGGACCCTGCCACACTTCTGTAAGTGGTGACGGGTAACTAAGCTAGTGGGGGGCGGGGGGGTGTAACGGGTGTGAAATTGTCACTGACTGACTGTCGCTGTGACTCCTCTCCAGGTGGAGGTAGGTGAGGACGAACCGGCCAGCAAGGCGCAGCGGAGGAAGGAGAAGAGGCAGAAGGTGAAAGGGAACCTCACTCCGTTGACAGGCAGGAACTACCGGCAGCTGCTAGAGCGTTTGCAGGCACGGCAGAGCCGGCTGGAGGAGCTGCGGGACCAGGACGAGGGGAAGGCGCGTGAGCTGGAGGCCAAGATGGGCTGGACCAATCTGCTGTACAAGGCCGAGGGCGTGCGCATCCGAGACGATGAGCACCGGCTACAGGAGGCCCTGCGGCGCAAGGAGAAGCGCAAGGCACAGCGGCAGCGCCGGTGGGAAAAGCGCACGGCGCATGTGGTGGAGAAGATGCAGCAGCGCCAAGACCAGCGGCGCCAGAACCTGCGCAAGAAGAAGGCGGCCCGGGCGGAGCGCCGCCTGCACAAAGCCCGCAAGAAGGGCCGGATCCTGCCTCAGGACCTGGAGCGGGCTGGCCTGGCCTGAGCGCCTTCCCCACCATGGCTTGCCTATACCTGCCTAGTGGTGTGAGGCCAGTGTGTCCCGTCACTCTGGCTCCTGGACTTCTTGTGGAGTGGGCGCCGTTGAGCTTACCTCTTGAATTGAGGGCTTAGATCATGCTGTAAAATAAAATGTCCGGGTTGGCACAGTGGCTCACACCTGTAATCCAGCACTCCGGGAGGCTGAGGCTGGTGGATTGCCTGAGCTCAGGAGTTGGAGACTAGCCTGAGTAAGAGGGAGACCCGTCCCTACTGACAATAGAAAAAAAAAAATAAGCCAGGCGTTGTGGTGGGCGCCTGTAGTCCCAGCTAATCGGGAGGCTGAGGCAAGAGGATTGCTTGAGCCCGGGAGCCCAGTTTGAGGTTGTTGTGAGGTATGACACCATGGCACCCTATCCAAGGTTACAGAGTGAGACTCTGTCTCAAAAAATAAAAAAGTATTTCCACCATCTCCTTGGAGGCATCTCCCAGATCTTGCAGACCCCAGGGCAAGGGTAGACCATATCCAGTATTCTCTGTGAGGCCAGAAGACTTACCAAAAGTTTACAGAGTCAGGGAAGGAGCAGTGTGGACAGGGGTTGGGCGGGACACCCATACCCTTCCTCCCTGGCCCAGGTTCACAGGATGTAGGACAGGGAGAATGGCTTTTGCTGGCCCTGGAGGAGGTAGAGCCCCAGGGTGGATGGGTAGACTCCTGTAGCACAAGGGAAGCATCTTGGGGGAGGACACCAGGCCTTTTTCAACTTCCTGGGCCTCTACACATTTTGATCTCTTTCTGCTCATCAGCATCCTCACATTTGGAATTTACAGGGTGGGAGCTGTGCTTTCCAGGTTGGGGGAGGGGGACACTGTTGCATGGGTATCTGAGCCAGCTGTGGGCACGGGGGCTGTGGTGTAGACAGGCCTTCAGTTCTTCCCTGCCCTTACCTGGTGAGCAGAGCAGAGTTGGGTGGCTTCTCGTCCAAGTGCATTTCTGGAAGCAGAGTGGCTCAGTAGTGTGGCTGTTGTTTCCTACGTGTCTTGATGGAAGGAGACCACACTTACTGATAGGCTGCTCTGAATGAGCTCCTGGTGGGGTACAGTGGCTCCCACCTGTGATCCCAACACTGAGAAACCAAGGTAGGAGGCTCTCTAGGTCAGGAGTTTGAGACCAACCTGGCAACATAGAGACGCTGTGTATACAAAGGATACAAACTGGCAGGGCTAAATTTAATGAAAGTTTCTCCCAGCTACATGGGAGGCTGCAGCAGGAGGACCACTTGAACCCAGGAGTTGGAGCCTGCAGAGAACTGTGATTGTGGCACTGTACTCCAGGATAAAAGAGCAAGACCCTGTCTCTTAAAAAGGGGTTGGCACCTGTGGCTCAATGTGTAGGGCACTGGCCCCATGTACCAAGGGTGGCGGGTTCAAACCCAGCCCCCGCTAATTTTTTGTTGCAATTGTCATTGTTGGTTAGGTGGCCCGGGCCGGGTTTGAACCTACTACCTTCAGTGTATGTGGCTGGCACTGTGCTATGGGTGCCAAACCCAGTTTTTCTATTTTTAGTAGAGACAGGGTCTTGCTTTTTGCTCAGGCTGGTCTCCAACTTGTAAGCTCAAGCAATCCACCCACCTTGGCCCCCCAGAGTGCTAGGATTAAACGCATTAGCCACCATGCCTGGCCTGAGAAATAATTTTTATTTAGCTGCAATGGGTGTAGACAGTTGGCAGTTGCTGTCTGTGTCTACCTTGGCCGTGAGCTGAAGCTACGTGCTGCTGCGGTGGCTTATGCTTGACGACTAGCGCAGGAGGTATGCTGGGACCCAGTGTGCCTGAGCAGGGCCCCTCCAGCGAGCAGACTGCTCCAAGTTCCCCGTTGGGTTCTGAGACTGTGGGCTCTGCGTGGTGACCTGAGGTGTCCCTACACAGGCCTGTGTGTCCTGTCCTCATCTTTCATGGACTATCTTGGCCTGGATGTGGCTTGTTCTTGCCAAGCCTCCTATTGAAGTTTGATTCCCAGTGTTTGAGATGGGACTCATGCCGTTTACAGGAGCGAGAACTGACTGTTGAAGGGCCTGGCACTCCCCTCCTGTCTCTCTCCCCTTCTCCCACCAAGTGTTTTGCACACCAGTCTCTTCATTTTTCACCATGAGGTGAGGGAAACAGCCCAAGTCCTCCAGACATAGGTACTGATGCTGTGCTTGTACAGCCTGGAGAACCCTGAGCCAAGTAAGCTTCCTCATAAATCTCCAGCCTCAGACATTCCCTTACAGCAACACAAGACCAGGCGCTGCCCCCTCAGCCTCTGTGCACTCCTACTTTGTCACTGTGTGTGTTTACTGGAGGAATGAAAGTGACGACACAAAGCTCCCAACATGTTCCAAGCAAGAATTAAACACACACACCCCCTGCATATCTATGAATTACTCTATAGAGCATAAGGTGAGATCTTGCAGTCTGTGACCCTTAGCTAGAGAAAAAAGCATTCCCCACAAATGCAGACAGACAGCTGATTTTGCTAGAGGAACATTGAAGCCTAAGAAACAGCAAGAAAATAAGCCCACACCCTGTAAATACTTTCCACTTAAATGTCAGTCAACAACTAACAAGCCCACTGGCTGATGCCTACAATCCCAGCACTTTGGGAAGCCAAGACAAGAGGATAGCTTGAAGCCAGGAGTTAAGACCAGCAGGGGGAGTATAGCATGACCCCATCTCTACAAAAAATAAACTCAGCTGGCATGGTGATACATGCCTATAGTTCCAGCTACTTAGGAAGCTGAGGCAGAAGAATTGTTGAGATCTGGAATCTGAGGCTAGAGTGAGCTGTGACACTACCAATGCATTCTGGCCTGGCCACAGAGCAACACCCCATCTCTCAAAAAGAGTAAATAAATTAAAAGTATAAAAGTTGGCCGGGGCTCTGTGCCTGTGGCTCAAGCAGCTAAGGTGCCAGCCACATACACCTGAGCTGGCAGGTTTGAATCCAACCTGGGCCTGCCAAACAACAATGACGGCAGCAACCAAAAAATAGTTGGGCATTGTGTCAGGCGCCTGTAGTCCCAGCTGCTTAGGAGGCTAAGGCATGAGGATCGCTTAAACCCAAGAGTTTGAGGTTGCTGTGAGCTGTGATGCTACAGTCTACTCAGGGTGACAGTGAGACAGTCTCAAAAAAATAAAATATAATTTAAAATAATAATAAAAATAAAACCAACAAAACAGCCAGGTATTGTGGCAGGCACCTGTGGTCCCAGCTATAGGTGGACCTCTGGGAGGTGGAGGCAAGAGAATAACTTGAACCCAAGAGTTTGAGGTTGTAAACTGTGATGCTATGGCACTCTACCCAGGGTGACAGCTTGAGACCTGTCTCAAAAAAAAATTATTAAAAAGAAAAAAATGGAAGCTCAGTGCCTGTAGCTCAAGTGGCTAGGGCACCAACCACATATACCAGAGCTGGTGGATTCAAATCCATCCCAAGCCTGGCAAACAACAATGACAACTATAACCAAAAAGTAGCCAGGCATTGTGGTGGGTATCTATAGTCCCAGTTACTTGGGAGGCTGAGGCAAGAGAATTGCTTAAACCCAAGAGTTTGAGGTTGCTGTGAGCTGTGATGCCATCGCACTCTACTGAGGACGACAACTCTGTCTCAAAAAAAAAAAAATTATAACAAAAATTCCTAACAGGCTTGGCGCCTGTGGCTCAAGTGGCTAAGGCACCAACCACATACATCTAAGGTGGTGGGTTTGAATCCAGCATGGTCCCGCCAAATAACAATGACGGCTAAAACCAAAAAACAGCCAGGCGTTGTGGTAGGTGCCTGTGGTCCCAGCTACTTGGGAGGCTGAGGCAGGAGACTCTCTTGAGCCCAGGAGTTGGAGGTTGCTGTGAGCTGTGATGCCACAGCACTCTACCCAGGGTGACAGCTTGAGGCTCTGCCTCAAAAAAAAAAAAAATTCCTATGAATTCAGGGGATGTGCTAAATCTGATCAAGGATTAAGATGTGGGACACACCTTGAAACTCCACCAACTGGGTCAGCCAGGTAGAAACAGATTAGAAGGAAGGAAGGCTCCATGGATCCTCAAGAGGTGAGGTCCGCTTGGTGCCCATAGCTCAGAGGCAAGAGAATCACCTAAGCCTAAGAGCTGGAGGTTGCTGTGTGCTGTGGCGCTACAGCCCTCTACCCAGGATGACAAAGTGAGACGCTGTCTCTTAAAAAAAAAAAAAAGAATATTTTGCAAATAAAGATATAGCTCCAATATCCCATTTTCCCTGTGTATGGCGACTTTATTTTATTTTTTTTTTTTTGGGACAGAGCCTCAAGCTATCCCCCTGGGTAGAGTGCTGTGGCATCACAGCTCACAGCAACCTCCAACTCCTGGGCTCAAGCAAGTCTCCTGCCTCAGCCTCCCAAGTAGCTGGGACCACAGGCACCCACCACAAAGCCTGGCTATTTTTTGGTTGCAGCCGTCATTGCTGTTTTGGTGGCCCGAGCTGGATTCAAACCTGCCACCTTAGGTGTATGTGGTTGGTGCCTTAGTCACTTGAGCCACAGGTGCAGAGCCTGTATGGTGACTTTAGAAGCAACTTTTTGGACACCTTGAACATTCCACCTACAATATACTAGGCCCTGTTCTAAGCTCTTTACACATAATCACCTGACCACTGGTGATAAGGATAAGCATCCTTACCCCATTTTACAGATAGGGGAAACTGAGGTATGGGAGGCTTAGCTAAGAGCCTGTCCGTGTCAGGCAGCTAGAAGATAAGCCACTCTGCTACAGTGTCTCATCAGCAGTGGATGGAGACTCTCACACCTGACTGTAAGAGTGTGGGGTGCGTGAGAGAGATCTGATGTCCCTTGATTACTAGACCAGAATAAAGAAATGGGCCCTGGGGGGACAGAAGAGGGTAATTGTGTCTGTCCCACCAAAGTAACATTTGCTGGTGCCTGGAGATAGCTTATGCTGTCGCAACCTGGGGGAAAGTGGACGTTCCTGGCGTCTGCTAGGATGCTGCTAAACATCCTCTGGTGCACAAGGCAGGCTCTCGAAAGAGTAGGATGCTTCCCAGCTGCCTGGTCTGTAAACTCAAATTCTCAACTTGAATCTCTCTCTCCCTCCCTCCCTCGCTCCCTTTCTTTTCTCCCTTCTCCCACCCACCCCTCATCTGTTTCCCTTCCTGCCCTCCCCGCCCCCACTGCCCCATCCCACCTCCCCTCCCGCACCGGTTCCTTCGCCTACCTTCACGCCTGTCTGCTTTTTGTCCTCCCCTCTAATTTCTGCACACGCCCTTATGTCTCGTCAATCCTCCCCATCTCTTTCCCCCCATTCATCACTCCTTGCGATCCCTTCTCTGTCCCCCCATTATCATCTCTCTTCTCCTTCGGCCGCGTCCGGGCGCGCTTCCCCGCTCTCCCACCGCCGCCCTCCACCGCCGCATGGGGCGGCCAGCTCTGGCCCACGCAGCCGCATCCTTGCTGTCGCTCTCCGCCCTCTACCTTCCCTCAGCCCGCCTTCCTCGGCCTCTCCGCCCACCCCTCGGAGCGCCTCTTCCCTTCTGGCCATCTCTCTCCCGCCCACCTCTCCGAACTCTGCAGCCTGGCGGTCGGGTTCGACCTCCTCCACGCCCCATGCCGGCCCTCCTGCTCCTCGCGCTCCTGGCGGTCACCTCGGGACAAGCCGGGGCGCGCCCGTCCAACACCACAAGCGCCGAGCCGCCGGGCCCGCTGCCCGCCCTGCTGGCGCACCTGCGGCGCCTGACTGGGGCGCTGACTGGAGGCGGTGGCACGGCTGGCCCGGGCGCTAACGGCACCAGAACGAGCCCCTCAGGCGGGGCGGGCGCTGCTGCGCGGGCGCCCCCTCCCGCCGAGCTCTGCCACGGTTACTACGATGTCATGGGCCAGTACGACGCCACCTTCAACTGCAGCACCGGCTCTTACCGCTTCTGCTGCGGCACCTGCCACTACCGTTTCTGCTGTGAGCACCGCCACATGCGCCTGGCGCAGGCCTCCTGCTCCAACTACGACACGCCCCGCTGGGCCACCACGCCTCCGCCGCTGGCCGGGGGTGCCGGGGGCGCTGGGGGTGTGGGCGGGGGGCCAGGACCCGGCCAGGCCGGGTGGCTGGAAGGGGGCCGGGCAGGGGGACCTGGGGGCCGCGGGGGCGAAGGCCCCGGGGGCAGCACTGCCTATGTGGTATGTGGTGTCATCAGCTTTGCCCTGGCCGTGGGCGTCGGCGCCAAAGTGGCCTTCAGCAAGGCGTCGCGTGCGCCCAGGGCTCACCGAGAGATCAACGTGCCCAGGTGGGTGTGCGCTGGAGCTGGAGGGTGAGGAGCGGTGAGCCGGACCTGGGCATTGGGGGTGGGGCCATCCGAGGAAGGCGGGGCTACAGTGATAGGGTGTGGTCAGAGACCCAGGGGGCTGCCTCCTGCAGGAGCCGGTGATAGGCACCGCCTGATGATAAATGAGTCAGAACCTACCTAGCTGTCGAAGAGCGATGGAGGGAGCAGGAAAAGCTCAGGCCTTAAATCCTCCCACAAATATTTCTTGAGTAACTTCCGCGGGCCAGGAACTGGAGATGAAGCAGTGAACAAAACAAGTCTTTGCCCTGATAGATAAGCCAGGCTTCCAAACCCAGGTTCGCTGTCTATGGGCTGTGTGACTCTGGGCAATTTTCTCAACCTGTCTGTGCCTCAGTTTCCTGTCTTTCCAATGAAGCTAATAATAGTTTTCACCTATTCAGATTTTTTTTTTTTTTAGAGACAAGAGTCTCACTTTATCACCCTCGGTAGGGTGCTGTGGCGTCGCAGCTCACAGCAACCTCCAATTCCTGGGCTTAGGCAATTCTCTTGCCTCAGCCTCCCAAGGAGCTGGGACAACAGGCGCCCGCTACAACACCCAGCTATTTTGTTGTTGTTGTTGTTGCAGTTTGGCCGGAGCTGAGTTTGAACCTGCCACCCTCAGTATAAGGGGCCGGCGCCCTACCCACTGAGCCACAGGCACAGCCCACCTATTCAGATTATAATGAAGATTAACTGTATTGAGTCTTGTAGAGCCCTGGCACATAGCAAGCATTCAGTAAAAGTCAGTGGGGGAGTCAGTAAGCGCGTGCACGTGCAGTATAAAGTTAGATGCCATTATGTTAGTTGCGGTGAAGAAGGTAAAGCAACATAAAGTCTTGGAGGAGGGTGCTGGCTTAGATGAAACAGTCAGAAGAGGCTTTTGGAAGCAGAGACCTGACGAAGGGAGGGAGTGAGCTGAGTAGCAGGGTATCTAGGGGAACATTCCCGGCAGACGGAACAGCTCCTGCAACTCCCCCCTCCCTCCCCCACCCCCCCACCCCCCCACCACCCCCAGCCCCGCTTGTTTGCAAGACAGAGGAGGGGCCAGTGCAGCTGGACCGCGGTGTGAGGAGACAAAGAGGCAGGTAGGGCCAGGTTTATTCTGGGAGCTGTGAAGCCAGTGAGGGT
This sequence comes from Galagoides demidoff, assembly GCA_963574575.1. Taxonomy (NCBI): domain Eukaryota; kingdom Metazoa; phylum Chordata; class Mammalia; order Primates; family Galagidae; genus Galagoides; species Galagoides demidoff. Next base: position 2,527 of record CAUYQV010098288.1, on the reverse strand, counting down.
CCTGGGCTTAGGCTCAATGCTATCTAACAATTTTTTAAAAGCCACCGAGCTGTACATGTGAGACTCACTGTAGGGCCAATGGCTGAAGTGGGGAGATCTGTTAGATGTAGCTGAGAGAGGGTGTTGATAGTGGCAGAGACAGTGAGAAGTGCTCCAATGTGCAGGATTGCTTACAGGTGTGAAGGAAAAAAAGAGGAGTCAATGTGATTCGAAGATTTGGGGTCCACATGTCTGCGTAGATGGGACACCCTTTGGTGCCTTGAGGAAGGCTGCAAAAGGAACAGAAGGAGGATCTCAGATTGATCAGGGGAGAACCCACAAGGAGAATGATGTGGGAGGGACCACAGCGGGTGGGACCCAAATGAATGGGGAGAGGGGCACTTCTAGCTACCCAAGAAATGGCAACATTAGGGTGGGCATGGCAGTGATGGGGATGTGGATAAAAGCAAGAAGTGAGGCTGAGCTGACGGAGTCTCCCAAAGGTGAGAACAGAGACAGCAAAGAGACCCAGCCCTGCCCCTGCACTCCCATCCCCAATCCCCAGGCCACTGACCATCTCTGCCATTTTTTAGGGCTCTGGTTGACATTCTGAGGCATCAGGGGGGGCCTGGGACCCGCCCGGACCGGGCCCGAAGTAGCTCCCTGACCCCAGGGCTGGGAGTTTCTGACAGCATAGCCCCCAGGACACCTAAGAGCCTCTACAACACCGTGAAGCCCACCAACCTCGGTAAGTGGGATGTGGTAGTGACCGCACGCCTCGTCCCTGTAGTTCTGCCTGCCCAGATGGCCCCAGCTCTATTGCCCAAGCCCCAGCCTTTGCTAGCCCTGAATCCTTCTGTCCTTCAACAGCAGTGCCCATAATGGGGAGCAAGACTGGGGACTCCACAGTGTGTTAGACCCCTTTGCTGCCCTCCCATGGATGGCCTGGATGGGAGCCATAGACACCTTGGTGATTTACATTTAGACATGCTCAGCCTCTGCACTCAGACCACCCAACAGCCAACTACACAGAAAGGCACACCTAACTATTGAATTAGAATTTGCGGGGAGCAAGACTGCTTGGGTTCAAATCCTGGTTCTGCTACTGTGTGACCTGGGACAAGTGACTTTATTTCTCTAGATCTAGGTTTCCTCCTCCATGAAATAAGAAACACAACAACACTCACCTCATAGGGTAATGGTGAAGGTCAAATTAGTCAGGTATTTAGATCAATGTGTAAAACAGAAAAAACAATACTATGGAATTGTGAGCTATTGTAATTGTGAAATATAACATATAATTATTATGTATTCATTATATACTATATCTTAATATAATATATAATAAATATATTTATTATATAGTTATCTAAAACATAATATTTTATGTTATATTTTATGATGAGGGCATCAATGGAAAAGTCCAAGGAGATCCAAGGGGGACTAAGAGAGATCTTCTCTTGTTGAGGTGGAGGTGGGCTTCCCCAGGGAGTGCTGGTGGAGCAAAGACATGGAGGATGAGGGGTGTTACTGGGGTGGGGATGGGGGTGGTGGCTCTGGGTGGCTGGACTAGAGCTTGTGAGGTTCTGCTGAGACCTGAGGCAAGGGAAGGGGTGGGCAGAGCCCTTAAGAAGGGCCACGAGTGCTAGGCTGACCTGAGGAGCTCTGCCTTTGTCCTAAGGGTGATGAGGAGCCAAGAAAAGTCAGAGCTGGGGAGCAACACATTCAGATGCAGGTGGAAAAACTATTTATCTGGAGCCCATGTGAAAGGCAGAGATGGGAGAAAAGAGACTCATGAGGAGGCTGGGATGGGGGTCCAGGCATGAAGAGGATGAGGACTGAGCTAGAATCAGGGATGGAGGGGAGGAAACCAGTCTGAAGAGTGATAAGGAAGAGATATTCAAGCCGGATCTTGAAGGAGTAGGAGTTCCTCAGGCAAAGAGAGGAAGAAAGAATTCAAGGCAGCAAGAACAGCATAGTATCACATGCAAAGGCCTTTGGCAGGACCATGCTGGGCTCATTTGAGAATCAGAAAGCAGTCTGGTTGAAGGAAGGGATTGAGACATAAGCTGGGAGCAGGTTATGAAGGCCCCAAACCACTCCCAGTTCAACTTGTCCTATGGGTGACAGTGAGCTATATGAAAGGTTATGAATAGCAGAGGGGCAATTACTGCCATGGTGCTGGTCTTGGGGATGGACTGGGCTGTGTGGTCAGAGGCTGGTTAAATAATCCAGAAAGAAGAGAACATCTCATGCCAGAGACTCAGAGCTCAAGAGGGACCAAGTGGGCTCGGCGCCTCTAGCTCAATCAGCTAAGGCGCCAGCCACGTACACCTAAGGTGGCGGGTTCGAATCCCCAGCCCGGGCCCGCCAAAGAACAATGATGGCTGCAACCAAAAAATGGCCCGGCGTTGTGGCAGGCGCCTGTGGTCCCAGCTACTTGGGAGGCAGAGGCAGGAGACTCGCTTGAGCCCAGGAGTTGGAGGTTGCTATGAGCTGTGATGCCATGGCACTCTACCCAGGGGGATAGCTTGAGGCTCCGTCTCAA
>CAUYQV010098278.1:0-22708 GCA_963574575.1 Galagoides demidoff | reverse complement strand
GGTACCCGCCACAACACCTGGCTATTTTTCAAGACAGGGTCTCGCTCTGGCTCAGGCAGGTCTCAAACTTGTGAGCTCAGGCAGTCCACCTGAGCACATTTAATGTAGGCTAGGCCAAGCCATGATGTTTGATGGGTAAGGTGTATTAAATGTACTTTTGACTTATGATGTTTTCAACCTATAATGGGTTTATCAGGATGCAAACTGTTGTTAAGTTTAGGGCACCTGCCTAAAGTCATTTTTCTAGGATCTCTTTTTGAGTACTTATTTGTCAATTTTTATGGACAGAGGCCAGTGCTAAATTGTTTTAATTATTGTACCATTTACATATATAGTAGAGCAATCCATCCCTTATTCTTCTCTCTAAAAAATATTCTTTATATTATCACCAATCAATTATTAATACAGTAGACCCTCTGTAAGTTGACCACCCAAGGGACTGTAACAAACTGGTTGACATATGGAGGTGGTCAACATAAGGAACTAGGCCTACTGTACTGATACGTGCATGTGGTGCATGTCCAGTCTATGAAAATTAAGTCAGCTTAAGGAGGTGGCCAATGTAGGGAGGTGGTCAGCTATGGAGGCTCTACTGAATTTAAGGTGAACTTTAGAATTACTTTGTCAAGCTCCTCTCTAATATTTCATAGCAAAAGTTTTAAACTATTGTCTGTGATTGTGTGCGTTTTAGTCAATAAAGCTGGGGTATTGTTTTCTTTCTTAGTGACACCAAGTGTTTTCTGGCCCTGATTGTCTTTTCATTTCTCTCAGCTACTGGGACTTGGGAAACTTATGTGGGAAAGGCTGTTTAGATAGAGGGGATCTGGACGGCCTTTCCCCTTCTTGTCCACAAAGTCAGACTGGACACACCTCTTCCAGAGTGTAAGATCTGCAAAGGTAGCAATTTCATTGTGTCGGTTTTGTCCCTGGAGTATCCCTGATGCCCAGGAGTATACCTGGTGAATAGCAGGTGCACAGTAGAACAGAACAGCTTGTTTTACAAATATTTACTGGTGCTGTTCTAGACAGCTGGGGTACATCAGTGAAGAAAACAACAATCTCCGCCCTTGTGGAGCTTGTTATTTTCTTCTCTTTGTTCCTTAGATTTACTAGTGGTGAATGGTCCCCTTTATCTAGTTGTCCAACTCAGACCCCTGGGAGTTATTCTTTATTTTATTTTATTTTTAAGTAAATTTATTTCAGGTTAATGTGAGGATACGAGCAACCAGGTCTAAATATTTGACTTTATTAGGTAGAGTTTGTCTTGTGGTCCTGGGAATTATTCTTGATACCTTTGTCTCCTCCATCTCCAACATCCAGTTAACCACCAGGGCCACCTGAATGTCTTTAGAATCTGGCCACCATCTTCATCCTTATAGATCCTTCCTGGGCCACTGTCATCTCTTGGATTACTATAAAAACTCCTAACTTGTTTCCCTGTCTCTGGTCGTGGTTTTGTCTAACATATTCTGTCTCTTGTAAGGAGAGAGAGATTTACCAAATGTTAATGTGAAGGTGTTGGTCCCATGGTCCCCAGTGTGGAGTCCCAGCTCCTTATCATGATTGACGGGGCCCTTTGGGATCAGCCCTCTGTCTCCAGCATCAGCTCTTGCCACCCCTCTGGAAGGCTCAGGTGCAAAGGTCCAGACCAAGTGAACTTCTCTGAGAAGCTTTGAATGAACCACTCTCTCTCTCTCATCTCTGGGCTTTGTCTCTTCTGCTCTGAACATGTTTCAGGTTTTTGTTCAAATTCACTTTCTCTGGGATTCTTACCCACTCACTAGACTAAATTACCTGCCTTATGGTACTCTACCCATAAGTATTGGTTAATTGTCTCTTACTTTCCGCTAGACCAGGGCTTCTCAAACTTGGAATGATATTCCAGAATTGATATTTGGGGTTAGATACTTCTTTTTCCTTCCTTTCTTTCTTTTTTCTTTTTTTGAGACAGAGTCTATTCTGTTGCTCTGTGTAGAATGCTGTGGGATCATAACTCATAGCAACCTCAGTTTCTTGGGCCCCAGTGATCCTCATGCTTCAGCCTCCTTAGCACCTGCCACAATGCCTGGCTAGTTTCTATTTTTAGTAGAGATAGGGTCTTGCTCTTGCTTGAGCTGGTCCCAAACTCATGAACTCAAGCAATCTACCTGCCTCATCCTCCCACAGTGCTAGGATTACAGGTGTGAGCCTCTGTGCCTGGCCTGGGTTGGACTTCTTGCTGTGGGGGCTCCATCCTGGGCCTCTACTCTCTAGATACCAGTGGCACAGTCTCCCCTCCCACCCCAGTTGTGATGACCCAAACTTTCTCTCAACACTGCCAAAGGCTCCTGTGGGAGAATTATCTCCTGACTGAGAACCACTGCTCTAGACTAAGCTGCGTGGGGTACAACCCACATTTAGTCTGTTCTGCCTGGCTGAGTCAGTGAAACTTCACAAAGGACATGCAGATTGGGTCTTATGGGCTGATCGGGTGATCACTAACACAAGGACACGGGAATGACATTCTGGGGCACATCCAGACTCCTGGAAGTGTGACATGGACTGGCATGTTGCTGAAGCTGTTCATTATGCCTGGAATGTGGCTACCATGGCAGAGCCTGAAGGGATACAAGTCCCAGAAGGCTTGTGTGACACACTCAAGTGACCAGTGTAGTGTTCTTTAGATTGGACCTGGCCCTGTGTAGGCCAAGGGTTCTCAACTGTAGTGTTGCAACACATGGGTGTGTTAGAGTCACTTCTGAGGTAAGGTGTCTCAAGACATTTATGACTAAAAAGTAAGGTTTGGGAATTTATGAATGATTTTTCTAATAAAAACAGAAACAGCAATTGTAGTGAGACTATGCCTTGTCACTCACTTGGCATTTTGGTGTGTGTCCTGCAGTGGTAGGGGGAGGAGATAGCCTGCCCTCTGCACATGTGTGCCATAGGAAGTGTGTCCCACACAAGCTTTGTGACCCAAGTGTGTTGTTGGCAAGTTGCTGCTACAGACCAGGAAAATTCTTCCATCTTAAAAATAAGCCAGTGAACTATTTCACTTGCATTTTAGAACAGACCCTTTGACTGCAAAGCAGGGAATAGATGGTCTGGGAGAGCCTGGAGAGAGGGGGACTGGTTAGGGGACACTCCTGTGGGCCAGTGTGAGATGACGAAAGCCTGGATTAAGGAGGTTCAGGAGGGATGGAGGGGAGGCGTGGATTTGAGCACCACTGTGGGGATAAATAAAAATCAATTGGATTTTGCGTGCAGGTGAGGGAGAGGAGGGCAGAGGAGGGGCTGGAATGCCAACTAGGTTTCATTTGGCTGATTAGGGATAGAGGGATGGTAGGACTTGGGGAGGTTCCAGGTCATGTTTTAGGCACATTGTAATTGGGCAGTGTGGGAGGTCATTGTGGCAGTGTCCAGGTGAGAAAAGGGCCTTGGGAATCATCAGTGTCAAGGCAGAGAAGTAGTGGCCATGGATGAAGTTCAGAAAAAGTCTAGAATAAGAAGGGAAGAGAAGAGAATTAATGTCAGCACTTACTGGACAGCTAGACTCAAGGGGATAGCGGAGGTTGAGAAAGGTCTAAGAAATGGGAAAATTGGGAGAGAGTGGGAGAAAAGAGCTACAAAAAGGGCTGATGGTGTCAGTCAGCAGGTCTGCTGGGGCTGGGTGGAGTTTGAGACCCTTGACCGCTCTCATCCTTCTCAGGTGGCAGACATTCATTGGTGGACTTTTGCTTCATGTGTCATGGAAGCTGGGCTGGGTGGAGATCAACAGCAGTTCAAGGTATGTGGAATAACAACCTCTGTGTGCTTGACTCACATTCATGCCCTGCTTACTTTTGATACTAATTTTTTTATTTCTTCTCCTATTTTTTTTTTTTTAAGACACAGAGTTTTGCCTCTGTTTCCCAGTTTGGAGTCCAGTGGCACAATCATAGCTCACTGTAATCTCCAACTTCTGGGCTCAAGAGACTCTCCCACCTTGGCCTCCCAAACTGCTGGACTTATAGGTGTGAGCCATACAGATGTTTGTTTGTGTTGTTTGCTTACTTAGTTTCCTTGTAACCTTGAGATTCAATGATTTTATAGTCAGAGAAAACTCTATATTGTTTTCCTGGTCAGTAATGCCACTAATGTAGTATTAAAATTAATTGAGACAAGGCACAGTGGCTCATGTCTGTGATCTTAGCACTTTAAAGTCTAAAGTGGGAGTTCAGGACCAGGCTGAGCAATATGGTGAGACCTGGTCTCTACAATACATAAAAACTTAGCTGGGCTTGTTGGGGGGGGGTACCTGTGATCCTGGCTACTTGGGAAGCTGAGGCAGGAAGATTGCTTGAGACCAGGAGTTTGAAGTTGCTATGAGCAATAATGATGCCACTGCATTCTAATTGAGATGTATATTTTATATACATTAATATTAATTTTGCTTTGTTTTAGATCATAAGATCACTGTGAATAAGATTATATCAGCTTTAAATTTCTTTTGTGAATTTTTTCTCTCTTTACAAGTGAGAAGGGGGTAAAGAGTAGGAAAAGGCGTTTGATCTGTAACTGACTGTGAACAATCAATTGAGATAACTCAATTTTTATTTTTTTGAAATTATTTTCTATTACAGAAAAGTTAGACTAATACAAAGAACTCCTATACCTATTACTCAGACTCCCCAATTATTATTTTACCATTGTCGCGACCCATCGGGCTCCTATGGCTCTGGTCTTGGTTAGCAAAGGAAGGAACCAGGCGAGAGGTGGATTAGAAGTACAAGCTTGTGGAAGGCCGGCTAGCCCTTACTTTCCGGGTAGCCTCCAGCAACCTCCGCACCAGCCTTTTATTGAGCCAGAACAACACAGGTGAGGGGAGTAATTAACAATGACAGCAGGGGCTCCTTCTCCATAAAGAACTCCTGTGGACTAATGGCCCGAGGTCCACGCCTCAGCTGCAGGTCATCTTGCTTGGATGTCATTTGGCTCTTGGCGTCTCCTACATACCATGCTTCTTCTACCATTTTTTCTCTCTTATTTATTTATTTAGAGACAGTGTCTTGCTCTGTACTCTGTCACCCATCTAGAGTACAGTGGTGTGATCATAGCTCACCACAACCTTGAACTCCTGGGCTTAAGTAATCCTCCTGCCTCAACCTCCCAAGTACCTGGGACTCCAGGTGCCTGCCACAACACCCCAGCTAATTTTTTTCTGTTTTTAGTGGAAATGGGATCTTGCTCTTGTTCAGGCTGGTCTTGAACTCCTGACCTCAAGTGAGACCTCAGCCTCCCAAACTTCTAGGATTACAGGTGTGAATCACCTCACATGGCCTACTGTTTCCTCTTGATGTACTCTGTGTGTGTGTGTATGTGTGCATATGTTTTTTCTGAACTATTTGAGAATAAATTGCAGATTTGACAGGAAAATATCTTTATTCTTTTTTTTTTTTTGAGACAGAGCCTCAAGCTATCCCCCTGGGTAGAGTGCTGTGGCTTCACAGCTCACAGCAACCTCCAACTCCTGGGCTCAAGCCAGTCTCCTGCCTCCACCTCCCAAGTAGCTGGGACCACAGGTGCCCGCCACAATGCCTGGCTATTTTTGGTTGCAGCTGTCATTGTTGTTTGTTGGGTCCAGGCTGGATTCGAACCCACCACCTTAGGTGTATGTGGCTGGCGCCTTAGCCACTTGAGCCACAGGCGCCAAGCCAATATCTTTATTCTTTACTCCTAAATTCTTTAGTGCATATTTCCTAAGAGCAAGGACATTGTATGACTACAGTAAAGTTATCAAAGTCAGGACATTAACATGAATACAATACTATTATGCCATGTACAGGCCATATTTTGCTAATTTTCTCAATAATAACCTTTACAGCCTTCCCACCCCAAAATTCTGGTCCAGCCTCCACACCAGATTAGATATTACATTAATTGTTTATGATTCTATTAAAACAGCCTTTTTACTAAGTTTAAAAGAAATCTCAGGTTCAGTGCCTGTAGCTTAGTAGTTAGGGTGCTGGCCACATACACCGGGGTTGGTGGGTTCGAACCTGGCCCAGGCCAGCTAAACAACAATTAAAACAATAACAAATAGCTGGGCCTTGTGGCGGGCACCTGTACTCCCAGCTACTTCGGAGGCTGAGGCAAGAGAATCACTTGAGCCCAAGAGTTTGAGGTTACTGTGAGCTGTGATGCCACAGCACTCTACCAAGGGCAACATAGTGAGACTCTGTCTCAAAGAAAAAAGAAATCTCAAAGTCTATGACCTTTTTTAGCTAGAAAATTTACCTAGGTAAATGCTCTTTGTTCTATTTATGTATTTGTTTTGAGATAGAGTCTCACTCTGTGCCCCTGGGTAGAGTGCTAGGGCATTATCGTAGTTTATAGCAGTCTCAAATTCTTGGGCTCAAGCTATCTTCTTGCCTCAGCCTCCCAAGTGGCTGAGAATATAAGTGCTCATCTCAATGTCCAGCTAGTTTTTCAATTTTTAGTAGAGATGGGGTCTTGCTCTTGCTTAGGCTGGTATGCAACTTGAGAGTTCAAGCAATCTGCCTGCCTCGGCCTCCCAGAGTGCTAGGGTTACAGGTATGAATCACTGTAACCGACCTTCTTTATTCTATGAGAATATTCTTTCCAGCCTGAAAAGATGCACAAAGTGAAAAGAAAATCAAGTCAAGGTTTATATGAATAAAGTAAACATTCCAACTGAAGGATGGAGCCAAGTCATTCATCTTATGAATTATTCTGCCTAAATTCTCTGTTAATCAGATTAACTGCTTGATTGCTAATTCACCTCTTTGTTTGATACTTTGCAAAAGATGTGTCCAATGTAAATATTAATAATTTGGCTTCTCCTGGGCAGTGCCTGTGGCTTAGGCGCCGGCCCCATATACCAGAGGTGGCGGGTTCAAACCCAGCCCCGGCCAAAAACTGCAAAAAAATAAAAATAATAATAATAATTTGGCTTCTCCTGAAAATATAAGACTGTAGAACAAAAAACTAGTATTAAGAGGTTTTATGTTGGGCCCAGGAGTTTGAGGTTGCTGTGAGCTGTAATGACACCACCGCACTCCAGCTAGGGTGACAGAGTGAGACTTTGTCTCAAAAACCAACCAAACAAACAAAAACCCCAAAGGGTTTTATGAAAGGGAGTCCCTGGGAACATAGATGTACCTTAATTTACCTAACCCTGTTATTTCATAATCCATATTGTGAAAGAATATTCCACACAAGATGCTTATCTAAGCCAAAGGAGTAGTTCATGTTTCTCTTACCATTTTCTCTCGATGTACATTGTGAGTTTTGCATTTGAATCTTTCTTTTTGTAGAGACAGGGTCTCACTATATTTCCCAGGCTAGTCTTGGACTCCTTGCCTCAAGGTCTCCTCCCACGTCCCAGAGCGCTGAGATTATAGGCATGATCTGCCATGCCTGGCCCTAGTTTTGCATTTTTATGGTGTAGCATCCTCAGTTTGCTGAAATAAAGATGCTTTTAGGACCTTATATTAAATTCAAGCATTATTTCATACCTTTATTGTTATGGTGAAGAGTTCTGTGAGAACTAGGGTTTCGTTTAAACAAATAGGGACCCAGAATTCACCTCGGCCTGTGATGGTTCCATTTAAATAATGGAGGATCCTGGATCCAAATGGTTAAATTCATTCCTCCAGAGAAGCAGGAGGTTGAACTAGAGAGGGGATTGGCTGTCAGAGTTTTAACTGGGAGCCACCGGTGCTGATCAACATGGTCTTCCATTCTTAGAACATTTCTGATTATTTTAGAATTTCCCATGTGAATGATTGACTTATTCATAATAAGTAGTCTTTTAAAAATTACCTCACTCATGTTGCCTTAAAAGTAATGTCATTTTTCATACTCAGACAATTTTTATTATGTTTAAATATGTATAACATGAAATTTGCCATCTTAACCATTTTTGAGTATGCAATTCAGTGTCATTAATTATCTTCACAGCGTTATATAACCCCTATCCATGTGGGGACTTCTTCATCATTCCAAACAGAGACTCTATTCCTAGTAAATAACATCTCCCCGTCCTGCACCCATAGAACCACTGTTCTACTTTCTGTATTTACCTATTCTATTCTAGGTGGAGTTGTATGGTATTTGTTCTTTGGTACCTGGCTTATTTCACTTAGCAGAATGTTTTCAGATTCATCCATGTTGTTGCATGTGTCAGAATTTCATTCCCTGTTAAGGTTGAATAACATTCACATGTATATACCACATTTTGTTTATTCCTTTGTTGATGGAATTCTTTGTACTTTCATTGACTTTTTTTGAGGAGTAGGTAATGGATGACTAGTAGAACTTATTAAAGATTCTCAAGATTGTTTTCCTTAAAGAAGTGATCCCATAACAGTAGTAGTTTGAGACCCACTAGGCATGTTCTCCCCTGGACTTGACAGTATGAGACTGGATTCCACTAATCTCAGAAGATCCATGATCATATCCATTTTCAGACCCCTAGCTAAACTCCTCCTCCTCCTTTTTTTTGAGAAAAGTTCTCACTCTGTTGCCCAGCATAGAGTACAGTGGCATCACTATAGCTCACTGCAACCTCCAACTCCTTGACCTCAAGTCATCCTCCCTCCTTGGCCTCCCAAAGTGCTGGGATTACAGGCATGAGCCACCCCTAGTGCTGGATCACTGTGTCTGGCCACCCCTAGCCAAACTTCTTAGAAGCCTTTTCACTTCTCTCTCCTGGGCTTACTTTTGTAGGTGGTTTCCTATTCACACATTTAACTCATTTAAAGTTGTTTTTTTTTTTTTTTGAGACAGAGTCTCACTATGTTGCTCTCAGTAGAGTGCTGTGGCATCACAGCTCTCAGCAGCCTCCAACTCTTGGGCTTAAGGGATTCTCTTGCCTCAGCCTCCCAAGTAGCTGGGACTACAGGCACCCACCACAATACCGGCTATTTTTTGTTGCAGTTGTCAATTGTTGTTTAGCTGGCCCAGGCTGGATTCAAACTCGCCAGCCTCAGGTGTATGTGGCTGGCGCCATTACCACTGTGGTACGGGCACCGAACCTCATTCATTTAAACTTCTTGTCAGATTCCCTAGCTTATCAGTGAATCTCGTGGTTAATAACTGCTGGCCCAGGTCATGATGTCCAGTTACCACTAGCCCTTGGCAAAGGGATGTTCCCAGCAGAAGGATAAACAACCTCTGTTCTTTCACACATGCTCAGGCTGGGTTTGTGTTTGCTGTGGTTGCTATTTCCTACTGGGCTTGGTTTTCTGATTATGTCATTAGGGAATGGAAGTCTAACTTTCCTGGGTAACTCTGTACTTTGCAGAAATAGCAGAGGTTTGGCTTCACTAAAAATGGAAACTTTATATCAAAACAAAATTTTAAAGAAAAAAAAAGAAATAGCAGGAAGAGAGTTTGGAATCCCGGGGTTACTATGGAGTGGTGATTATAATGGTGAGGCTGGAGGATGGCTCTCAAATTGGTACTGAATAGCACAGGCCACAGAGGAGTTATTTAGACTGCTCTCGTGATCTGAGCACGGAGATCCAGAGTCCCTTTCAAATGAGCCTCAGAACCTGGCAGCACATTTCTCATACTGCAAAGAGGCCGTGTCTGCTGTGTCTGCTGGCCATGTCACCTGTTGGCTCTACCTGGAGACGTTACGGAGTCATTCTCCCACGGCGTTTACCTGGAGACCAGCCATTGCTGCCTAGTGTTGGATGATGCCTTGCAACTTTCTGTCTTGGAACAGATATAATTGCACTGTTTTACAGTCACAGACTTGTCATTTTGTTGGTATCTACTGCTGTTGCCAAGCCACTGCAGAACACTGAAGTGATTTTTCTAGCAGATGCTGAAGGCTTCCCATATTTTCAAAAAGTCATCTTAAAAGAACATTTGACCTGTTTCATCTAACTGGACATCTGGTAAGCATGGTGAGACCATGGCATTCTTTTTTGGATTCTGGACAATTGCAAGGACAGACTCAGGTGTGATTTCACTGGAGACTTTAGACTTTACAGCCACAGCTTGTAGTCCTCTAATTCCTGTGTCACCAGGATACCTGTTTAAATAGACGATACTTTAAAAGTGATTTTTAAGCTACTTGCTATTTTTTGCCCATTACAAATAAGAGAGAAAATTTTGAACACTCAATCTTTCAAGATGACAGATTTTAAGTTAAAAATTCTGTGCCATAGTACCTTTGTGACAAGAGATTTCTGAGATTAAAAGAAACCCCCGGCTCGGCGCCTGTGGCTCAAGTGGCTAAGGCGCCAGCCACATACACCCAAGCCCAGGCCCGCCAAACAACAATGATGGCTGCAACCAAAAAAAAATGGCCGGGCGTTGTGGCGGGCATCTGTGGTCCCAGCTACTTGGGAGGCGGAGGCAGGAGACTCGCTTGAGCCCAGGAGTTGGAGGTTGCTATGAGCTGTGATGCCATGGCACTCTACCGAGGGGGATAGCTTGAGGCTCTGTCTCAAAAAAAAAAAGCCCCCACCCCTTAATTTTATATCAAGAATCTTTTTTTGAGAACCGAAACAAACATTTTTGATAAAACCTCCAAATTAGGGCAAGTGCAGGTGGATCATGCCTGTAATCTTAGTGCTCTGGGAGGCTGAGGTGAGTGGATCGTCTGAGCTCAGGACTTCGAGAACAACCTGAGCAAGAGCCAGATCCCTTATCTACTAAAAAAGCAACAATTACCTGGGTGTTGTGCTGGATGCCTGTAGTGTCAGCTACTCTGAAGAGGATCGCTTAAACTCAAGAGTCTGAGGTTGCCGTGAGCTATGATGCCAAGGCATTCTACACAGGATGACAGAGTGAGACTCTGTCTCAAAACAACAACAATAAAACACTCCAGATTAACTCTGCACTGTCCATAAGAAATGAATTAGGGTCCAGACTGTACTCATTTTTTAAAAAACTATTTATTTTTAGACATACATTTTATTGATTTTAGAAATGAATTTTGAACAAAATGAGAAACTTGGGTGCATGTACTATAGTGAACTCCACAGTGCTCTTGTGCTGGCAGACTTCATATGTTTTTATAAAATTTCTTTTTCTTTCACTCTGTCTCCCTGGGTAGAGTGCTATGGTATCATAGCTCACAGCAACCTTAAAGTCTTGGGTTCAAGTGATGCTCTTTCCTCAGCCTCCCAAGTAGCTGGGACTACAGGTTCCCTCCACAATGCCTGGCTATTTTTCTTAGAGACGGCGTCTTGCTCTTGCTCAGGCTGCTCTCAAAGTCCTGAGCTCAAGTAAGCCACCCACTGTGGCCTCCCAGAGTGCTAGGATTACTGGTGTAGCCATCGCACCTGGCCCCAATTTTTTTTTTTTTTTTTGAGACAGGCTCTAACACCGTCTCAGGCTGGAGTGCGGTAGTACAATCATAGCTCACTACAGCTTTAAACTCCTGGACCCAAGGAATCCTCCTACTCAGCCTCCTGAATAGCTGGGACTACAGGTGTGTGCCGGGACACTCAGTTAACAAGTATTCCTTGATAGGTATTATTTTCTTTTGAGTGACTGACAGTTTTATAAAAAGTTAATTTTGCTCACAGAGGAAAGTTAGCCCCAAATTTACATGTTTTTTTTTTTTTTTTTTTTTTTTTTGAGACAGAGCGTCAAGCTATCCCCCTGGGTAGAGTGCCATAGCATCACAGCTCACAGCAACCTCCAACTCCTGGGCTCAAGTGAGTCTCCTGCCTTCCCTTCCCAAGTAGCTGGGACCACAGGCGCCCGCCACAACGCCCAGCCATTTTTTGGTTGCAGCCATCATTGTTGTTTGGCGGGCCTGGGCTGGGGATTCGAATCTGCCACCTTAGGTGTACGTGGCTGGCCCCCTAGCCGATTGAGCCACAGGCGCTGAGCCAATTTACATGTTTTTACTACTTTCCCCTGTTATTTTCTTTCCAGAGGAATGCTTTACATACTTGGGTAGAAATTCCTTTTTTAGGGACCATGAAACCAATTTTCTGAAGTTTCTCAGGAAATGTAAGGAGAGGACATAGTACTGAATAAAATTTGATGGGAGTTGGCATCGTGATTGCGGTAGTTTGGGGGAGAAGGGTACCTGAGGCCAGGGAAGGTACGAGGATGGGATTTGCTGACCTGGAAGCTTGGCCAGTGCTTTGGTCATGCCTGCAGCTCCCAGGCTTCGTTACTAGACAGGCTTTCTGGTGCAGTCAGTCTGTTCATGGAGCCCCTGTCACAAAGCTAAGTCAACACGTTAAATATAAGCATCCTCACACCCAAGCTCACAAGCATCACGTCTTGCACACTAGCTTGGGTTTTCAGCCATTTGTGGACTTTGTACTGTGAAAGGTGCTTGTCCTGAGCCTTCTGTCTTTCTGATCTTTTTTAGAAACAAGATACGTGTGTCTTCCCTCACTGTTGTGGGGAGCCAGGGAGACCTGTGTTTCTCTTTCTGTGGACTATATTCCTTCCTGCCGGCAGGGCCCCCACAGCCTGGGTAGTGCTCAGAGGCGACCCCCAACCACTTCTCCTCCCTTAACAACACTGTTTTCATCTGCCACAAGTCACGTAGCCCTTGCAGACTTCCCTCCTTTTCGGCCAGCACGCAGTTCTTCCTCTTTAAGGTTGATCTCCACCCCATGTGTTAAGATTTATGCAACTTTGTTATAAATAAAGCTGTTTCCGCAGTCCGAGGCTGAATGCAGTCCTCAGCTGTGTCAGCAGTGCCCACGGTCAGCTCAGCCTATCTCTCCTCTCCTGTCTGTCTTTCATGGCTTCATTTCTCAATTCCCACCATTTCTACTCAGGTCAGCTCTCCCCAGTCGCGCCAGGTCTCCAGAGGTCTCTCTCTCTCATGCTGGTATGTGACACATGCCGACATCTCCTGTGTCCGCCTGTGCTGTATCTGTGATTGTTTTTTGCTGCTCATGCAGTGACACAGCTGACCTTGGTCCTCCCAGGGGAGGGCCCAGGTGTGTGAGGGGCGACGGCCCTACCAGTGGAGGCTGCGGGGCTGCCCCCTGAACACCACACAGGGTCAAGGCCTGACCATCTGGTGGGTCAGTGTTGGGACCTGCGAACCGGTTTCTTTAAGACTGTAGTTGGCCTTCAGGGATTGTTAGAACCTTATAGAAGATGACATGATTTCCATTTCAGTGTGAACTAGATCCCATGTTGAGAGTCTTGGACCAGGGAATGAAACGTGAAGTGGAAGAAATGATGATCCTGTGTGTTTGGAGTAGTGGGAGGAACCAGTGCTGAAAGCATCCTGAAAAATGGAACTTTACAGAAATCCAGTGGTCACACTGTGTGCAGTCAGGGGCACTGCTGTATGAAGCCTTGGGTAACACAGCTAGTAAGTTCCAGGGGTTGGGACCCAAGCTGCCCTCTCCTAAATCATGTCCACAAATGAGCCAGGAGCAAATATTTTCGGCTTTGTGGCTATACGGTCTCTGTTGCCACTGCTCTGCCCTGCTGGTACAGACGGAAGCAGGCATCGACAATACGTAAACGGATGGGTGTGACAGCTGCCAGTGAGAGGATACTCTCTGAAACAGCCGCAGGTGGGGTTTGGCCCATGGGCCACGGCTTTCTGACTTTTGCTCTAAGAAATTATTGTCACAGGGCTCTTGGGTTCAAGTAAAATTAGGGCTGGCCTTTGTCAAGGAAGCAAGATCCTCACTTAGTCAGGATGAAGAGTAAAGAGTGAAAGAAAAAAATTCAAGGAAAGTAGGAAGAAGGGAGAAAGGGAATAAGACCCCGAGGAACGTAGTCGTCAGGCCGAAGAAATGGGATCCAGGGCTCTTCCGTAATTAGTGAGTTGATGTATGCAGAAGTCCTTTTCAGCTGGGAAGCAATTAGGGACTTTACAATTGTGTGGTATTACTGTACATTCCCTGAATTCAAGCAACTGGCTTGTGACCCGGCCCCTGGCCTCCCAAAATCAGAGTATAAATTGGGCGCACCATGCTGTCAGTAAGCTGATGCTTCATGCATTATTCTTCCAGCTCCTGTGTGTTCTCTGTAATATTTTAAAGATTCATGTGTGTTGTTTGAAGTTAAAAAAAAATAGTAGTGAAGTTGAAGTGTATTGACTGCCATTTAACTATAATTGTACTGTACACTGCATTTACAAGCTATTTTATAATACAGTACAATTTTATTACAGTAAGTGAAGTTTGCCTTTCTCTTAATTTGCTTTAATTAGTGTATTTTTTTTTTAAGACTGTCTCTATCACCCTGGGTAGAGTACCATGGTGTCATAGCTCACAGCAACCTCAAACTTTTGGGCTCAAGAGATCCCCTTGCCTCAGCCTCCTGAGTAGCTGGGACTACAGGTGCCCACCACAATGCCTAGCTAGTTTCTCTATTTTTAATAGAGATGAGGTCTCTCTCTTGCTCAGGCTGGTCTCAAACTTCTGAGCTCAGGCAATCCACCGCCTTGGCCTCCCAAGGTGTTAGGATTACAGGAGTGAGCCACCGCATTCTGCCTTAATGAGTATATTTCAATATTGCCATCAAGTCCATACTGAGTTTATGGTATGGGATGGTATAGTATGGAGTATAAGGTCTATTTTTAGTATCAATAGTAATAGTAATAAGCACAAACCTCTCAAGAAACCAAAAACTTCATTTATCCAGAATCTACTAATCCCTACAGATGTGGGGTAACAGGGAGATTACCGTACTGTTTTAGGCAGTGCCAGTGATGGACATGGGAACCTTGGTCTTCTGTTCTCATTTCAGATTTGGAAGCTGTCTCTAGGTCCACTAGGTGCCAGTATAACACAGAATTTTCAAGAATTGAACTTCAGGAGCCCTTCCAGCACTCATGAACAGATAAACTGGGGAGTGTTTTCAGGGAGCAGATGTTCACTCAATAATGCATGCTCTATTTGAAAAACAAGTGATTTAATTTAATTAGCCTGCATCTCAATAACAACAGTTTTACAGTGCGTGCCAACAGACTTTAGCTAGCTTCCTGTAAAATGCTTTGTTCCTCAGGGTTCTTAGGGATGGTAGAGTGTGCATGCAAACAAAAACAAGCCTGTGATTCATACGAAATGTAGTGTTTGTGTTTAGAAATCTGTGAAGAAAAATTTGTCACCACAATTTTCAAACCAGACCTCTCAACAAATAGTCCTTCCACATGGGAGAGTCTGTCTCCTCACAGTCTGTCTAGCTAGCTAGGAGTTGCTGCGGGACCCACTCCCTACACACAATTACACACACTCCCGGCTCAGCAGGTCCTCAGAGGCCCAACACACCGCAGTCACTTGAGATCCCGGCGCCAGGGCTACCTTAGGATTTAATTTTGTCGTAGGCCTGCAGGACAGTGAAAGAATAGGCCAGTACAGGAGGCCCCTGAGAATTAAAGGGCAAGAAAGCATGCATTAGTCGTATGTGCCCAGTTTGTTCCCAGAGTTCAGGCCTCTGGCTATGCTAGAACCAGGCAGTGTTAAATCTGGAAAGGAAGACAGGTCAGTGTAACCTCTCTCTGGAAGGTGATTTGTACCCAGTTATAAACGTCATCTTATGTATCTTTGAAGAGCAGTTCCACTGCAAGGAATTTATCCTGAATATCACGATTCAGGATCATCAAATACTGTGAATATGAGAAGGGAATACAGTTATTTCTTAGTATCTATGGGGGATTGGTTCTAAGACCCCCTCCAATACCAAAATCCTTATGCTCATGTCCCTGATTTGAAATGGCATACCATGTTTCCCTGAAAATAAGACACTGTCTTATATTTATTTTTTTCTTAAGAAGACACACTAGGGCTTATTTTCAGGGGATGTCTTCCTCTCTGCATGTAAATGCATGGCGTGGCTATGCAGCATATCCATCACTAGGTCTTATTATCAGGGTAGGGCTTATATTTAACAAATGCATAAAAATCCTGCTAGGGCTTATTTTTTGGTAGGTCTTATTTTCAGGGAAACACGGTAGTGTATGTGATACCTTTCCTTGAAGCATTAATGTATGTGCATATGGACACCATTTAGAAACAGACATAGCAAGGTATTAACAGTGGTTATCTGTGGCCAGTGGCTTTGTAATTGTAATGTTTTTCTTTTCTTCTTCTTCTTTTTTTTTTTTGTAGAGACAGAGTCTCACTTTATCACCCATGGTAGAATGCCATTGCGTCACACAGCTCACAGCAACCTCCAACTCCTGGGCTTAGGTGATTCCCTGACCTCAACCTCCCGAGTACCTGGGACTACAGGTGCCCACCACAACGCCCAGCTATTTTTTGGTTGCAGTTTGGCCAGGGCCTCGTTTGAACCCACCACCCTAGGTATACAGGGCCAGCGTCCCACCCACTGAGCCACAGGTGCTGCCCTATAATGTTTTTCTTGATTATTTATATTTTCAAATTTTTCTGGTATGGATAGGTACTGCTTTTTAATAAGAAAAAGAGAAATATATATTACTATGTAAAGTAAAATAACTTCCTTCATTCTAAGATTCTAAGTTGATGTCTATTGAAGAAAAATGTGTTTTTTAATCCAGTTAGTTTATTGTTTTCACAGTTCTATGTTATAACATGATTGTTAATTAATGTGTATTGATATGAACTTGTTAGAGTACCCTATTAGGGCCATTTCAAAGAGACAGATGTAGGATGAGGCTTTTTCTGCTCTTATCCCTTTAAACATCCCTTTTACAGCTACCTATTACTGGTAGCTGTTAGTACCAGTAATTCTGCTCAGAGCAAAGTCTCTGAAGGGCTTGAGGAAAGCAGAGGAAGAAATGTTGATCATGGTCGTGATTGGATTTTGTTGCTATTGTTCTCCCTTTATACCAATCTAGAGAAAGAAGGGAATTTTCTATTTTTTTGCGGCAGAGTTTTTACTATGTCACCCAGGCTAGCATGCCACAGAGTCAGCCTAACTCACAGCAACCTCAAACTCCTGGGCTCAAGCCATCTTCTCCCTCAGCCTCCTGAGTAGCTGGGACCGCGGGTACCCCCCATAACCCCAATCTCATTTTTCTACTTTTTAAAAATTAAATCATAGCTGTGTACATTAATGCAGTCATGGGGTACAATGTGCTGGTTTTATATACAATTAGAAATATTTTCATCAAACTGGTTAACATAGCCTTCACGGCATTTTCTTAGTTATTGTGTTAAGACATTTATATTCTACATCATTTTTCTATTTTTAATAGAGATAGAGTCTTGCCCAGGCTGGTCTTGAACTCCTGAGCTCAAGTGATCCTCCTGTCTCGGCCTCCCAGAGAGCTAAGATTACAGGTGTGAGCCACCTTGCCCAGCTGGGAAGAATTTTTTTAAGTTATGGAAGTAATACCTTAAAATTTATTCAGCAAATATTTGACTGTTTACTATCTGCCAGGTGTTGTTTTATGCGCTGGGGATGCACAGTGACAAAATAAAAAAACTTGCCCTCATAGAGCTGATGTTCTAGTTGAGGAAGACAATAAACACGAGGAAATGTCAGCACGTAACATGTCTGATGGCAGCAGGAGTAATAAAGCCAAGGAAGGAGATGGGGGACCTGTGCATACACACGTGGGGTGGGGTTGCTGTTTCACATGGGGTGGAAGAAGGACTCGCAGATCAGATGACTTTCCAGCAGAGCCATCCTGGTGGCTGAGGGGAGAGGGCCCTTGGCAGAGGCATCAACAGCCAGGCCTGAGGTGCGTGGTATACTCGCTGACCAGCAACGAGGATGGAAGGAAGTTTTATTTCCACTTGTAAATGAAAACATTATCATAGATAACTTTACATATATCCAAGATTGTTTTCCAAGGATAAAGTTGTGGAATTGAATTTTCTGCGTCAAAAAGTATGCATATAGGTTTGGCGCCTGTAGCTAAGCTGCTAGGGCACCAGCCACATACACTGGAGCTGGCGGATTTGAACCCAGCCCAGGCCTGCCAAACAACACTGATAATTACAACAACAATAAAAAATAGCCGGGTGTTGTGGCAGGTGCCTGAAGTCCCAGCTACTTGGGAGGCTGAGGTGAGAGAATTGTTAAGCCCAAGAGTTTGAGGTTGCTGTGAGCTGTGACGCCACAGTACTCTACCAAGAGTGACATAGTGAGACTCTGTCTCCAAAAAAAAAAAAAAAAGCATGGGGCGGTGCCTGTGGCTCAAAGGAGTAGGGCGCCAGCCCCATATGCCCGAGGTGGCAGGTTCAAACCCAGCCCTAGCCAAAAAAAAAAGCATGCATGTATTTTAAGGCTTTTGATTACTACAAGCAAGTCCCTCCAGAAAAGTACCCATTTATATCTCTTAGCAGTAAAGGAAGGTGTTGGTTTCATCATCTCCTATATTGGATAATAACTTGAAAAAATCACTACTTTTTTGAGCAAAACCTAATGTCTTTAGCTTTAAATTATTTATCTTAAAGTTCTTTTGTTATTCAGGAGGTTAAATAATTTTTCATGTTTTTTGGTCATTTGTGTATCTGTGTGTGACTTTGTGTGTATGAGAGAGGGAGAGAAGGAGGGGGAGAGAGAGAGAGAGAGAATTACCTGGTTTTTGTTCACTTTGTCTTCTGCATGGTTGATATTTTTCTTATTGATTTGTAAATATTTATTATACATTAAGGATACTAAATTCCAGCCAGTTTTGTATGTTGCCAATATTTCTTCCTGATTTGTTAATTATCTGTTGATTTTCTTTATGGTGTTTCTTGGCCAGTGCAATTTATGTAGGCGGATCTATCCATCTTCCTTAATAGCTTCCTTGAAATTATGTGAAGAAAAGCCAGGAGAGGACCATTTATGGGGCGTTGTTGTGGGTTTGAATGTGCCGCACTCTCCTTCTGGTGCTGTGTGTTCATTCTCGTCTGCTCTCCTCAGTAGCCTGCCTGAGGGTTACCGTCCCCATTTTATAAATGAGAAAGTGAGTTCTCACTGCACACCAGCTTTAGCATTGGGATATGGAATCTAGGTTTGCCTGACCATGTTAAAAGAAAAACTTACACAAAATAAAGTTAACAGAGTTCATTTGAGCTAAGAATAGTTTTTGAATCAGGCAAAATTCAGAACCAGAAGAGGCTCCGTGAGCTTGGCTGTAGCACCCCGGCAGTGAGCTTTTATAGCTCAACGTGTAAGTAAAAACGTTACTTGGTTGAAGCTGAGCGCTGTTGTGAGACCCCCTCTCTATAAAAAATAAAAATAAAACAATTAGCCGCATAGTGGCCAGCATATATAGTCCCAGCTGCTGTGGAGCCTGAGGCCGGACGATGGCTTGAGCCCCAGAGTTTGAGGTTGCTATGAGTTATGATGGCACCACTGTACTCTAGCCCAAGTGATAGAGCAAGACCATATGTCAAAAAAAAAAAAAAAAGGCTCGGCGCCTGTGGCTCACGTGGCTAAGGCGCCAGCCACATACACCTAAAGTGGCGGTTTGAATCCAGCCCGGGCCACCAAATAACAATGACGGCTGCAACCAAAAAATAGCTAGGTGTTGTGGTGGGCACCTGTGGTCCCAGCTACTTGGGAGGCTGAGGCAGGAGACCCACTTGAGCCTAGGAATTGGAGGTTGCTGTGAGCTGTGAGCCATGGCACTCTACCCAGGGGGACAGCTTGAGGCTCTGTCTCAAAAAAAAAAAAAAAAAAGAAAAAGAAAAGAAAAAAATATATATATATATTACTTGATAGGCTGGAGGTAAACATTTGCCTTATTTGGGTTTGATTCACTGGGAGGTCTTGAGTTATAACCAGTATGGTTGGCTGTTTGTGACTGGCTGAGGTAAAGGGTTTTTTTTGTTGCTTTTTGGGGTTTTTTTTTGTTTGTTTGTTTGTTTTTTGAGGTAGAGCCTCTGTTGCCTAGGCTAGAGTGCAGCAGTGTCAGCCTAGTTCACAGCAACCTTGAACCTGTGGGCTCAAGTGATTCTCTTGCCTCAGCCTTTCAAGTAGCTGGGACTACAGGCACCCACCACAATGCCTAGCTAGTTTTTCTGTTTTCAGTAGAGACAGGGTCTTACTCTTGTCCAGGCTGGTCTTGAACTCCTGAGCTCAAGCAATCCACCTGCCTTGGCCTCCCAGAGTGCTGGGATTACAGGTGTAAGCCACCTCACCTGGCTTGAGGTTAAGTTTTATTTTTCAGTAGATTATAAGAAATGCCTCCAAGTTAAGTTTTGGTTTGCTTCTATAGGCCTCCTGGTACAGAAAAAGGCTCAGGCTAAGGGCCTCTGTATTTGCTTCAACACCACAAAGGCCACATTCTTTCCTCTCTATAAACTCCTGCTCTGAACTTGTGCACCTCTAGATGAGCTGGCTTATACTAAAAGAGAGGCCATAGCTCAGGAAAACGTGGTAAGTTTGTTCATCCCTCGTTGGTTAAAGTGAGTAATAAATTGCTGGAAGATCCTTGGGAGCAGAAGAACTAATTACAATTTCAAAAGGTTTGGATAACCATGTGAACATCATAAGGTTACACTCTGAGGTGCCTGGAACCAGGTGTGATTTGCATCTCTTTGCTGCTATATCCCCCCAGAAAATAAGCCGTAGTTATAGCAGAACCAACTAGGGTTTTTAAATTATACTTTCTTCATTCCTGCCAGGCCTGAGAAAAAGGAAAACATAAACAATAAAAATAAGATAAAATTGTAGTTTAATTTTTTTCCTGAAGAAACTATTTTTCAAATACATTTCAAGAGATGAGAAGAGCACAAAGAAGCACCCCTGTGTAGCTTTTGTCCTTACCTTGTCTCTATACTTCCCAGAAAAGTCTGAAAAACGCAGATGTAATGAATTTTATCTGCACTGAATAACGATTAAAAGGTGTCGTGACCCCCTCCGGAGGGATATCACATTAACAGTCATAGAAACCCTGTAAGTCTGAGGTCCAGATCTTTCCTCCTGGAGCAGCAAGTATCAGTCATTTCGCAAAGTTTGTAAATGTAGCTGTTGGAACCAGTCCTTGCGGCAGGTTCTCTCTCTAGCCCTCCTTTCCCTCCTCTCTTTCCCAGCCCAGGTCTGCTAGCAGCTGTGTATTGTCTGACTCTCCCCTAGGTTGTAAATGCCATGAAGTCAGGGATTTGGTCTGTCTTCTATCTGCACTGACTTTTGTTGACGAGAATATTGGAATATAATTAGTGCTTAACAAATAGATAATGGTTCAGTTCATTCAGGCTGCTATAACAAAATACAATAGACCAGGTAGTTTAGAAACCTCAGAAATTTATTTCTCATAGTCCTGGAGGCTGGGAAGTCCGAGACCAAGATTCCAGTAGAGTAGGTGTCAGGTGAGGGGTTGCTTTCTGGCTCACAGGTGGCACCTTGGAGTAGCTGTCTGTGGTCTCCTATAGAAGGGCACGAATCCCTTTCACGGGAGCTCTGCCTTTATGCACTGATCACCTCCTACCTCTTAATGCCTTCACTGTGGAGTTTAGAATTTTTCAACAACAATATTTAGGGGACACAAACATTCAGAACACAGCAATGAAGAATGAGTGTGTGACAGAGTCTTATCAAACAACAGAAGGCTGTTACTGCTGTTAATGAATACAAAGAAGAACTTATGTTAAAGAAAATAAATTTGGGGTGGCCCCTGTGGCTCAAAAGGGTAGGGCACCGGCCCCATATGCTGGAGGTGACGGGTTCAAACCCAGCCCCAGCCAAAAAAGAAAAATAAACAAGAAAATATATTTGGGTTTTATCTTCAAAAATGAAAAGTAAGGAACACAGAAACATCAAATGTAAGACATATTGAATATGCATTCTTGCTCACCAGAGGACTGAGGCAGATGCTTACAGCCAGTTACCTGCTTGGCATCTCTGTTGGAATGTTCCAAAAGGATCTCAAGTTCATAATTTTTAAGACTGAATTCATGATTTTCCCCAATCTAACCCATTCCAGTTTTCCTTGTTTTTTTTTTTTTTTTTTCTTTAGAGATAGTCTCACTTTGTCGCCCTTGGTAGAATACCGTGGCGTCACAGCTCACATGGGCTTAGGAGATTCTGTTACCTCAGACTCCCAAGTATCTGGGACTACAGGTGCCTCCACACCTGGCTACTTTTTTTGTTGCAGTTTGGCCAGGGCTGGGTTGGACCCACCACCTCAGTATATGGGGCCGGCACCCTACTCCCTGAGCCACAGGTGCTACCAGTTTTCCTTGTCTTAATGCACCTCTTCTAACCTCATTCCAGACCTTTCCCCATACTATAGTCAGAACAAGCATTTCAAAATGCAAGTCAGATCATGTTAAACCCTCCCACCTCTGGTTTTACTCCTTCACCTACTCAAGCTACACTTACCTTCCTCCATTTTCTCCTGCCACAGGGCCTTTGCACATGCTATATTTATATCTGGAGTGTATCCCTGTGCTGCTTTACTGCTCTCCAGTTTCCACTTTAACTTTGGGTTTCATCTCAAATATCACTTATTTGGGCAAGGTTTTCCTATTCTTACTGACTAGGTCAGATACCCTAAGGATATAGCATAGACCTTTTGTAACATTTATCAATGTGGTATTTTACACTTATTTTATATGAGCAAACACACACAGTTCCTATTCTTATGAAGCTTACCATGTATTTAGAGAGGTAGAAGAGAGATTAATAGTATATACAGAATCTCTCTTATCTGACTCTGTCAGACAGATAATTAGTGGGTTAATTGAAAGATAAAGACAGGCTCGGTGCCTGTGGCTCAATCGGCTAAGGCGCCAGCCACATACACCTAAGGTGGCGGGTTCGAATCCCCAGCCCGGGCCCGCCAAACAACAATGATGGCTGCAACCAAAAAATGGCCAGGCGTTGTGGCGGGCGCCTGTGGTCC